>MU105923.1:0-132800 GCA_012274485.2 Sinapis alba | reverse complement strand
GTCACCACCACCATACGTGACAATATATATAGATATGTCATATAATGCCTTTTCAATAATCACACCTTTTCTTTTATACTCTTTCAAGCACAAACAATTCTTTATATGTGATTAACATATTATAAGTACAACCATACACACACATAATATAAATGATATATAACCATTATAGAAGAAGTCATTTATAACTAAACAAGGCAAGGGAGGAGGGTTATCAATACACCCATATTCTAATTCTTTTATCGAAACCAATCCATCATGGTATCTTCTTTTATATTAGAATTTAAAATATTAATATGAACTTGAACTTTATATTAAACAAATATACACATAGGTCATATAAGAATATAAAATATTCTTACAGACATCACCACCTACCCTCTCGCCACTCTTCTAAGCCGCAAAAAGAAAACCGGTCAACCACAAGGGAGACAAAGTTGAAGACACCAACGTGAAGACCTCAGATGAGAGGAAACAACAGAATTTCGCCACTTGCTTCCGTCAAGAACCAAATCAAGAAGGAAGAAAATAGATATGGACATCAAATCCTAAAAGTCGACTTCGCACTCTAAATTCAGTTTTGAATTATATTCGTTTTCAAAATTTGAAGAATTTTATAAATACTTTTTAAAGTTCTAAATATTATAAAATTTCATATTGAGTAGTTTATTAAGAGAGCAACCAGAGTCTGAGAAGTAACTTTCAACGATAAAGGTTTGATGAGAAAAAAAGAAAAAAATTTTGATGAGAGAAAAAGTGCATGAAGATGAAATTCTCATTTTAGTTTCATATCATTTTGAAATTTTTAACAATTATATAATTATATATATATATATATTATTTTATTTAAAATTAAATTAAAATTTAAAATTTAGTTGTACTGGTTAGATCGGTCCAACCATAATTACTGAATCAATATCCAGTTCGATTTTCAATACATTGCTTATAAGAGCATCTCCAACCCCACTCTATTTTTCACTCTAAAATAGAGTTTAGAGTAAAAGTGCTCCAATGGTGCTCTATTTCTCACTCTATAATAGAGTGAAAAATAGGTTTACTCCAAATATAGTGTAAGTTTTTTTTTTTTTTGTTCATCACTCTATTTTTCACTCTAAAATAGAGGACCATTAAAGCAAACTTCAACTCTATTATAGAGTCACTCTATTTTAGTGTAAAAAATAGAGTAAACCAATGAAGATGGACTAAGACTCCACTTGTAGTCGTTTCTCACTGAACATTTTGAGCTCGTCTTGGACTAAAATCTGAGATGGACCAAATGAGTAAAAAGTAATCTTTCACCTCCCAAATTATTCTACATGGACCATGAAGAAAAAAATAACAACTTTGCCATTAATGAAAGAGTAATGTGAACCCTTAGATCATTTCATTTATGTTTAATCTTAACCACACAATTTCACACATTTTTCATTTTTTCTCTTTTTATCTCATTCTCTTTCTTTAATCTAAAACACTCACAACCACACAATCTTCATGATCTTGTTCATTCATTCTCTCATTCGACCAAGTACAACTAGTATAACTCGTACAACTGAATATAATTAAAAAATTATATAACTGATACATAAATTTTATAATTTACATATGAAATAAATAAATAAATATTCTAGTTGGTATATAATGACAAAAATTCATCTATTTTATTTGAGGTTTTTAAAAAATTTATTACATTATTACATTATACTCTTAATTTTACATTATATACATTATATATTTTAAGGCTTATTAACTATATTAGACATATTATTATGATAAACAACTATTGAACATATTTTTACAAAGTTATAATGTGAAAATATTGGTACAACCCCTAAAACTATACATATAAATAATTGATATAGTTTTTTATTTTATATTAGACGAGTATTACTGGTACAACTGGTACAACTTTGACATTTCAAAAATTGACAAAACTTATTTGATATTTCATATGAGAAAAACAATCAAATATCTCAATTAGTATGTACTCAAAAGTTTCTCTTAATTTAATTTGAAGTTTTGGTAAGAAAAAATAAAACTTATTACACAACTTTATAAGTTTACAATGATCTACCTTATACTTTTAAGGTTTGTTTATTTGTTTGTCCACATAATTTTTGAAAAACATACATGAAATGTAGTTTTACAAATTTGATGATTTCATTGTGACTGGGCAAATGCATATAAACATAAATAAGTGGTACAACTGAGGTAAATGTATTTATTATGTGGTACAACTAATATTTTCTTATTTCACTGTCAAAGTACAACTATGCACAAACTAGTACAACTCAAAAACTAGTACAACTATGCACAATCGGTACAACTAAAAAAACTGGTACAACCATTTATAATTTTATTTAGTATTGTTTTAAATGTGAATCACGTTTTCAATGTATATCATGTTTTAAACATTGTGATTAAACACTAAGGTATTTAGAAAGGTTCCTTATGATACTTCATGTTTTTTTTTTTTTGCAAATCTAACACAATCACATAAGTTTACATGATCTACCTTATACTTTTAAGGTTTGTTAACTTCTTTGTCCACATAATTTTTGGAAAACATACATGAAATGTATTTTAACAAATTGATGATTTCATTTTATTGGGGCAAGGGCATGTACACATAAAGAAGTGGTACAACTGAGATAAGTTTAAATTTTATGTAGTACAACTAGTTTTTTCGATTTTACTGCCAAAATACAACTATGTACAAAACGGTACAACTCAAAAACTAGCACAACTATATACAAACTGGTACAACTCGAATACTAGTACAACTATGTTATTTCATTTTATATTGTGCATCCGTTCTAAACGTGTATCATGTTTTAAACATTATGGTTGAATATTAAATCAAATAGTTATACTAGTTGTATCGTTCCTAAATATTTTGTGTAATTTAACATGTTATCTATTTCTTTTGGTTAAAATACATTAAATCAAAGTCTATAAAATTAAGAGAAAAAATTGTTAGGTACGTAAATATCAAAATATTAAACTAAATAATATTTATAAAATTTGTAGATATTAAAAAGAAACTAACGGTATTGGAATTATAAAATTGATTTTTTTTATTCAATTTTTAAAATATTTTTTTATATTTTAGTAACAATAAATTATATAATTATAAAATAGAATTAAATAATATTTAAAAAATTATAAAATATTATTATATTAATATTATTATATTTCTATTTCTAAAATTATTTTATTTATTGTTATATTAAATAATATTTCAATTTTTTAAAATACTCTTAATTTTACATTATTCACTTAATATTTTAAAGTTTATTAACTATATTAACTATATTATTATGATAAACAAATATCAAACATATTTTTACAAAGTTATGATGTAAAATATTGGTTAATCCCATAAAACTAGATATATAAACCCATAAAACTGTTATTACTACTACTATAGTTAAACCAATTGGACTATTATTGTCGTAGTTCAAATACCAAACATGAATGCTTAAGTTTCAAAAGAAACATAAGTTTTAATAGTTCCAAAAGCTATAAGAAATAAGTTGAATATTCAAATGAACATAAGTTTTAAAAGGAATATAAGTTTTCAAAAGTAACCCCAAAAATTATCTATTTGATATGAAATGAGACCTTAGTTGAACTCTATCATAACAATCAAATATTTTATAAAATAATTTCAAATTTAATGGTTTACCATTCTTTGAGCCTCTTTATCATTTGCTTCCTATGAATCTCCGTTGTTAGACCCAATTTCTTCATCGTCTTCTGCCTTGACGTGGTTGCAACCCTACTCCTTCTTTTTCTTTTTTTTCGTTGCTGGTGAGTTACTCTTACTCGTCACCGAAGCTTCCTCTTTATTCTTCTTTCTGGTGACTCGCATTTTTTGAGCCATGATTGAAGACTTTTCTGGTTCCACATCTACTTTTTTGGCCTCGTGAGCATAAATATGAAGATGATTTTTTTTCAAAAATAGTACAACTAGTATAACTACTACAACTTGTAAATAAATCATTATCTAAATCAATTATCATTAAAGATATACACTTCACGTATTTGATACATGCATGTGGAAGATTAGACCAACATATCTTATTGATTCTACATTATACTCTTTTCTATCATTTTCATACACTGAAAACAAGATAAAGATCACCATATTAATTGTAAAATTGTACTAGTTATAAGCATTTTACTTGTACCAGTTGTATTGGTTATACTTAATCTATTTGTATTAGTTATACTTTTTTTAGTTGTACTAGTTGTACTAATTCGAGTTGTACTAATTGTACTAGTAATACTCTGCGTATTACCTTATCTTCAATTTAATATGTAAAAGATGAAATTTGATTTTGGGTAAGTTATAATTGATTAAATATGACAATGAGTTGATCGATTTGAGATAAAAAAGATAAAATTAGTTGATGATTAAAGAAAATTTTCGATTTTGTTTTAGGATGGAAGAGTTATTAATGGAAAAGATAAGGGGAAGAAGAAGAAGATTTAGGGTTAGGTTGGGTTGGGTTTTCGGATCTGGATCTGGGTTGAATTCTGGGTAGGATAACAATGGCATGGACTAGTAAATATGTAAAAATCTTTAGGTTTTTTAGTTATTTTATATAGATTTTTATTTAAAATTAAATGTAAAATAAAAAAGAAAATGCATAGGTCCATATTAGATTTTTTTGACCCCTTGTGGTCTATACCAGCATTTGATCCGCTCGTCTTCCACCACAGCAACCCCAAACCATGGCGGCTTCTCTGCAATCTGTAAACCCTACATTCTCCCAAACCCTATCTTCTCAGAAAAGGTCCCCTTCCTTCCAATCTCCATTCCTCAGATTCAATTCCACCTCCTCCGCTTTCAATCTCAAACCCCTCGTTTCAAGAAACGCATCATCATCCTTCATCACCCGCTCCGCCGCCGAACCACAAGAGAGAAAAACCTTCCACGGCCTCTGCTACGTCGTGGGCGACAACATCGACACAGACCAAATCATCCCGGCGGAGTTTCTCACCCTCGTCCCATCGAACCCCGACGAGTACGAGAAGCTCGGCTCCTACGCGTTGATCGGACTCCCAGCTTCCTACAAGGACCGGTTCGTCCAGCCAGGGGAGATGAAGACGAAGTACTCGATCATCATCGGCGGGGAGAATTTCGGGTGCGGGTCGTCTCGCGAGCACGCGCCGGTGTGTTTGGGAGCGGCGGGAGCGAAGGCGGTGGTGGCGCAGTCGTACGCGAGGATCTTTTTTAGGAACTCGGTGGCGACTGGGGAGGTTTATCCGCTGGATTCGGAGGTTAGGGTTTGTGATGAGTGTAAGACGGGGGATGTGGCGACGGTGGAGTTGAGGGAAGGGGATAGTGTTTTGATTAATCATACGACGGGGAAAGAGTATAAGTTGAAGCCTATTGGTGATGCTGGACCCGTGATTGATGCTGGTGGGATCTTTGCTTATGCTAGGAAAGCTGGCATGATTCCTTCTGCTGCTGCTTGATTTCATTTCTCCCACAGGTATGATGAATCTAACCAAACTCTGCGTTATGTTATGTGTTCTGTAGTGAAAATGGTGTATGACAGTATGAGAAGCTTGAGATGATATAAAGCATAGCTCTTTCCTTCTTTACTTGTTGAGATAATAATAAAGTATAGTTCTTTCCTCTTTTTCTTGGAAGCTTGAGATGATACAAAGATAGGAAAAGATTCTGGTTAGGAGCCAAGTTAGTTGAATTTTGTGTGAGGATGATATTGACTCTGGTTGACTTGACATCACTTATTAAGTGTTTCAAGTATTGTCACTCTCTTTTAGATGATGCATTCATCTTTGGGTTGTACTTCCAATACGATCCAATAGAATATTGTCTCTGGTTCCTCTCTATTCTTTCACTGACACTCTTCTCTATTTTGTTATGAAGGGGGATAAATGCATATGTCGATGAGAGTTGATCTTCAAGGGTAAGTAGTTTTCTGCTTCAATTTCCAATAAAAAGAACAATTAAGTACATGTATGTTTCAAGAATTTGTGAACCTAGTCTATGCTTTTATGGGATATATGTTGTGCTTTTCGGTTTAGTCTTCTACTTCATTTGGATGTTAACAAAATAATGTTGACGCTACCCCCCATAGCAAGCAAGTATATATTATGAGTTTATGACTATCGGTATCCCTAGTGTCTCAAAACGCACGTTTAGAATTCCCCAAGCGGCACATCTGCAGATACAAGGGGTTCAAACATTTGTCATTTTATAATCTCTCTGTTACTTAGTTAGAAGACAAGTTTGATCACAGAGCCAAAACATACAATAGCGTGTGCTCTTCATACATTGCCCAAGCTTTACCTTCCTCGTCAAGCAAACCTTCTTCACCTCCTTCCCTCAAAATCAAAGCTTCCATTTCATCTCCTCTTAATCTCCCTCTCTTCACGTGGCAGGCACATCCTTCATCATTCCATGCGCCCCAATCAGCAAGAACTTGACGAGATAGGCTCTAACACTCTCTCCGGTCTACCAAACTCTCACAAACCCCGGTTACTTGAGCCAGGAGAGACCAAATCAAAATACAAGGATTTTTGTAACTCGGTGGCTTTTCCTCTTGAGTCAGAAGTAAGAGTTTGCAGACGAGTGTAGGACACGAGACACGGTGATGGTCAAGCTGAGAAGAAGTACAATCTTTGCTTATGCAGGAAGATGGGAATGATTCCATCTCTTTTCACATCCATTGTGTGTTCCAAGAAATAAGTTTGTAATCGAAACCGGTTCCGTCAACTACTTTTAACCAATTTGGTTTGTCATTGGTTATCGGGTTCGAACGGTTTGACAAAACGGTATTAAAATAAACCGTTAAGCTAACCGGTTTTAAAAACAAGACATCGCTAAACCTAGACTTGTTTCTCTTTATAACGCCGCTTCTCTTCTACATTGGCTTCACACTGAAACAGAAAAAAACATGGCAACCACAGAAGTAAAACCCTCCACCGACAAAAACCCTAGAAAAACACGCCCTATCACTGGGTCCGAAGAAAGACTTGAAGAAGAAGTCGAAAGCTCTCGCCTTTGAAAACACCGTTGAAAGAAACGACCACAATAGCGAGAGCGAAGGCGATGAACAACAGCCAGCATAATCAGCTTCTGAACAGCTAAGCTTCTTCCTAAAGCAGCTTCACTCCGCCATTGGTGTCAAGGTCTCTGCTTTAGAGCTCTATCCCATCAAATGTTCGTCCTTTTTATTCTATCACAGCTCTGTCTCTATACACACTTCTCATATAGTGTTATGGACATATTATATATGAACAAGTTCTTATTGTCTTGGTGATTGCAGATAACTATATAGTTGTCTTATCTCAAGACTTGGACAACTCCAGGAAAGTTGATCCTGGAAACCCATCTTTTCTCGTTGTGAGCTCCTCTGCTCTGAGATCTTTGGAACTTCTAAGGTTACCGTTGTGAATTTGTGTTCTTGTATTTGTTTTTGTTTGATTGGATGTATAGTTGCTCAAGCTAATGATATGGGTGTGCATTCGCTTACTAAGCAATGTCCAAGGCATTTGAAAGTTGAGGAACAGGTAGTGTTCTATTCTTACAAGTTTTTTTCTTTAGGAACTGAAATCAATGCATATAGTGAAAGAAAAAATGTTTTACTATAGATGTGAGATGTGATGTGAGCTTCTTGTTTTGATTATTTCTTGGGGACGAATGTTTCTTGCTTTCTGTGAAACTTTGGGATATGATGACAAAAATACGAAACCTCTAAGGCTAATGCTATGCAGATAAAAATGTATTTGCACGTCAGTCTGATCCCGTTATAGATATAACATTAGGAGTTAATAATGCATACACATGTATCTCATCCCTTTCTTCTTTATTTCATGATAAGAGTATGGGAAGTGATGATAAGATATATCGATATGTCAATAGGCAAATCAAATGCAATGCTGAACAACATATTTGCACGTCAGTCTGATCCCATTACGTACCCAACATTGCTGTTGTAGCATAAAGCTTAAATGCATATGTTCATGTGATTCATTCCTTTTTGTGTCTATTTCTTTCATTTTTAAGAATCTGGGAAATGATGATAAGATATATCGATATGTCAATAGGCACATGCAATGCTGAACAATATATTTGCACGTCAGTCTGATCCCATTATTTTTATTATAGCATAAAGCTTAATGCATATAATCATGTTAATTCATTCCTTTTACTCCCTCCGTTTCAAATTAGATGTCGTTCTGGAGTAAAATTTTTGTTTCAAAATAAGTGTCGTTTTCGGTTTTCAATGCAAAATTTATTGGTAATATTTTCTATTCTATTTTTCTATTGGTTGATATATGGTTGATATATGGTTAGGTGTATTGGTAATAGTGTTTTTATTTTGAAAATATGTAAAATTAAATGTTTCTTTAATCTGTGTGCATAAACCTAGAACGACAACTAATATGAAACGGAGGGAGTATTTGTTTATTTCATGATAAGAGTCTGGAAATGATGATAAGATATCGATATAAGACCATCTCCATCCCCACTCCATATTTTACTCCAAAAATGGAGTGGAAAATGGAGTGTGAACAAAAAAATAAAAATTTACTCCAAAAATGGAGTAATCTTTTATTTTTTGTTCATACTCCATTTCTCACTCCACTTTTGGAGTAAAATATGGAGTAGGGATGGAGATGCCCTTACATAGGCATATGCAATGCTGAACCTAATATTTGCACGTCAGTCTGACCCCAGCTCTTGTCTTTTTTTTTGCATTAGTAGTAAAAATCTAACATCATAGCATTGCTATCAAATCATATTCTCTGGTTGGTTGTGTTTGTATTCTCATTTATTTGTAGTTTTCTTAGTCTCACTGTTATATTAAGTTGAATTCATTATTGGTGTCGGTATCTCTGTTAGAAAAGCGGGTTAATATTGGGAGCGGCACACCGAGCAGAATCAAAAAGCTAATCGACATAGATGCATTAGGACTTTCACGTTTATATATGATTTTGCTTGACATGCACATAGATGTCAAGGGCTTTTCCTTGTTCACATTTCCCCAAGTCAGGTTTGTTTCTCCACTCTTCAACAAGTTGCTTTCATCATCATCAAACTTCTTCCACCAGAGAGTACTACAAGGAAGTCTACGTTCTGTATGGTCTAATGCCACCAGCTCCAAAGCTTAAGAACAATAAGAAACAGAGACGAAACCAGCATTGAACTAAATTGTGAGAGAAATACATTGTTGTGTTGATTAGTGTTCTTGTGGCCCAAAGTAGTGCACTAAGATTCAGTCAGAAAAAGC
Organism: Sinapis alba; assembly: GCA_012274485.2. Classification (NCBI taxonomy): domain Eukaryota; kingdom Viridiplantae; phylum Streptophyta; class Magnoliopsida; order Brassicales; family Brassicaceae; genus Sinapis; species Sinapis alba. The sequence continues at coordinate 123,528 of MU105923.1, read as the reverse complement.
ATATCTTAAAGTCAAATCAATAGAAAGATTATTTTCTCTCGATTAATAATATGTATATCTCTATATCTACTTCATCCTCTCATTTATGTGTTATTGTTTGCTGGGATTGTGGGTTTCTCCAATAAATGGTGGGAGGGAGAAAGATCCCACAAATGCAGAAAATAGTGTTGTTACTTGTGTTCTTTTGGCACAGTGCACCTAATATTCACTGAAAAAGAGGATCCTCACAAAGTCAAATCAAAGAAAAATATATTCTCTACATAAATATTTTGTACATGTGTTAGACAAAAACAATCAGTGTATATATGTATAAATCTCCTCTCTCTCAAATGTATGTGTGTTTGAGATTGTGGGTTTCTCCAATAGATGGTGGGGGGGGGGGGAGAAGATTTTGTTTTTTTTGGGCAACAGAAGAAGATCCCTTAAATGCTGAAAATAATGGACACACCACCCATAGGAGAGCTTCTAGATGATTGACTTTTAGAACATTCCATTGAACAAGAAACATTCATAGTTGTCTTTTTAGTTTTGTGAAAGATAATGCTGCCTAATGACATTATAACATATATTTTTAAGATAATGTCGATTTCTCATGGCTTTGCCTTTCAAGTGTAAATATTTCTGTCTTAGTTTTTGTTGTTTGACCCCCCCAAATTTCATGATTAATACACATTTTGTGTTACAATGTTTGATTATTAATAAAATATAGTATGTTGCGTATGTCAATCAAATGAATTAGTGGGTATTATACATCCTATTTTTCCTAATGTTTATTGTTTGTCAATATGTTTCCCAATGAAAGATATATAACTATATTATTAAGTTTCGTAATTAATCACTCAGTTTAACCAAAAACTGGACCATTGTATATCATATACAGTTAATAATTACATATAGATGATATTTCTCATATTTTTAGGCACGCAACTAGCAACGAGAAGCGATGAAGTGAATATAATTCACCAAATTTCGGTAAGTCGATGATTGATGTCCATTCTCTAACAATAATGTCCATTTATGTAAGAACACGTATTGCTTAGGCATATAATATGTCACATTTGTTTTGATTAGCTCGAATAGATAAATATGAACTGAAAGTGATATACTCCACCTTTACTTTTCTGTTTTATTCATGCTTTATTAATTAACCAACGATTTCAGAAAGATATTAAAGGAAAAAAAGAAAACCAATGATTATATTAAAATCCATCAAAATGTCATTTAAGAAGTGATAACTATATTATTTATGCATTAAATATTTTACTTAAGAAAGGTATAATTGATACTTATAAGTTTAGAAGATTTTTTTTTTACGATCCATGATTTTATTACTAAAACCCAAATCTATATACTGAAACTATGTGATATGTTTAGTAATAAAAATGTGGCTTGACTATATATTTATATATTTGAACCATCTTATATATTTTTGTTGAACACAAAATTAGATTACCAAAGGCAATGAGTTTAGTAATGTGTGTTTCCTCTCTCAGGATTCCAAATAGGCTTGTCACTTTTGTCTCTGCGGTTACGAAAATAGTTTACACAAATATTGTATTCCCTTTGTTTCACAATACATGATATTTTGTTTAAATGTACAAAGATAAAAAAATATTTGTTCGTAAAAAATAATTAAAAATGTTTTTTTGTAAAAAGTAATTAAAAATATATTTAAAATTTATTTAACTAATTATAAAAATAAGTACAAAATCTAATTGGTTACACAATTTCCAGTAAAATTAATAATAATATCAAATATCTTATATTTTGAAACAATATTTTTTTAAAAAAATATCATTTACCATAAAACAAAAGGAGTATTATAGATGGTACATCTAATTAAAATGCTTATTAGGTTGTCTAAAACATACGATTGATCCTCTGAATGATTAAGTTTTTTAAAAAAATTTATAAATTTGGTTTTAAGATTCGAATCCAAGTTCGGGTCATAATCTCCACTGCACTAACTCAGTAAGCACTAGGCTAGTTGATCTTTTTGTTATGTTATTTAAACCGACTGTTTACGCATATCAGAGTAAAACGTGTTAACACTCGTGTATGTATCAATATTACTATGTATGTGAAACCAACAAGAGATAATAGTCTATCAGAAAATAAAGGTATGTGAAAAAGATGAAAAATACTAATTCCATGTAAGTGCAATATTCGACAAGGTGATAAAACACAGTTAAAATTAGGTGTTAAATAATCTTTCATTAAACTTCTTTTTTATACGAAAAATGTAAAAGGGAAAAGCAATTCGATTCAATTCTCTTCCTTCTTTACAAAAATTCTGATTATTTTTAAACACACACATACAGTCATCCTGATGATGGCCAAATCATTTATATTTGATTTACATCGAAAGTGACAATCTCTTCGCAAGTACTCTGATGGCGTAAGCATGAGCCATTCAAATTGATTTATATATTGTTTCTATTAAATAGGTCCTCACAATATTTTTCTTTTCTAAATGACAGATAGACATAACTAGGTTGCTAGACCCTTTTTTTATGCCGTCAAGGTTACGTATGTGTCTATGTATGCAAAGGTACCACGTGACACATCCCTAAGTTACACGTTGCCAGCAGCAGAAAGTCTAGAGTTAATCTTCTATGTTCATGAACTTTTGAACTGGTCTTCGAGGTTAATCCATATCTTTAAAACACCTAAATTTGGGGATTATCTGAAAGTTTCAGTTCAGATGGCTAAAGCTTAAAGTAAACTTATATATTTCAAAAGAATCTTCTTTAAAAGTTTATCTACGTAGTCTTATTCAATGTTCAAGAAATCGTTAAACGGTAATAAAACGCTTTATAGAGAATTAGTGATTATGCGGATTATTTAAAGTTTAAGCGAGATTTAAGCGTTAACGAATTATTGACTTATTTTATATATATTTAACATTTATATAAAATATTTTAGTTTTTGAGTTTAATTACAAAATTATTGCGATGAATTAGCAAAATTATATACACAAAACTAAAGAAATTAAATAAAATTGTAAATTTACTTAATTTGACATATTTAAACTAATTTATATCGATTTTAATCAATTTAACACAATTTAAACTTACTTAAATTGTATAAATTAGTATAAATTAGATTTTTTTTAAAAAATGAATGGTCCTGAATTACTGCCTAAACGCCGTCTAAACCGATTTTTAGAACCTTCGTCTTATTCATCAGCCCTAAAGTCTATCGCTTTAAACTCTATTAGCTAACTTATAACTCCGAAAACTTTTTACATTGTACTATTGTAATCAAGACTGAACTGAATACAAAGATATCAAAAGGTCTGAACGGAATCTAGATTATAATAATCAAGACAGAACTGAATACAAAGATATCCAAAGTCTAAAAAGAACCTAATTTTTTACTTTATAAATTCTCATGCATTTTCATTTATAAATTTTATGGAAACCCAAATTCGGAAAACTTTTAAAATTGAACAAAGTAATAATAACCAGTATTAATTTTATTTGATTTAATCGGAAACTACAAAAGAAAGAAAAAAATCAAAAGCCATATTGGAAACTAGATTTAGATACAGTAATTTTTTTAGAAAAAAGTTGAATACACAAAAAGATTATCAGAATCATAAGCGTCAAATCTTGTGTCATAGTGGTGTCAGCATGACAAAATGCAATCAACGTTCGGGTTCCAAATAATGCGGCGGTGCAAGCTTTTTAAAGCCCAATAGGACCCACAAACCTCTCAAAGCCGTCATGATCTTCTCTCTATAAATAGCTACACACAATCACAATACCAAAACACACAAACAAGATTCAAATTTACTTTAGTACATGAGAGCTGCGATAAACAAAGCAAATACTCTTCGAGGTTTGGTTACATTCGGGTTCATCAGAAACATCACATCCATGTCTTCTTCTTCCCAAAGTTTCGTGTCAAGATCTGTAATCAAGAAAGTCTTCGCCAAGCTTCAGAAAGAAGGCGATGGAGCCGTCGTTAGACGTGGCATTTCCAGGTTCTTTAATCTTTCTATTTCAGGAAATGTCAATGATTATCAATATGTCTTACATCTTCTGAGGGTTCTCTTGTTGTATAAACTCAGGAGTGAGCAGAAGCTGTTGGATCCTTTCTTGATGCTAGATGAATTCTCCGGTAAGTTCTTGGAACGCAGCCATTTTATTTATTTATTTAGTTTAAAAGGCATTTATAAATAACTCTTTATTTATTCTTGGGGCAGTTTCACCTCCAGCTGGATTCCCAGATCATCCTCACAGAGGTCAGAATCACCTATACATATATATACACATTAACATTAATATATTGGAAAAAATTGGTTTTATGTACTCTCTCCGTTTCAAATTAGATGTCATTCTGGAGTAGAATTTTTGTTTCAAAATAAGTGTCGTTTTCGGTTTTCAATACAAAATTTATTGGTAATATTATCTATTCTATTTTTGTATTGGTTGATATATGGTTAGGTGTATTGGTAATAGTATTTTTATTTTGAAAATATGTATTAAATGTTTCCTTAATCTGTGTGCATAAACCTAGAACGACAACTAATATGAAACGGAGGGAGTAATATATATCTAACATTTTTTGGTGAAAATTTATGTTGATCACTGATCAGGTTTTGAAACTGTTACATACGTACTACAGGTAAAAGAAACATCCCCTTTCTCTTTTTTTTTTGTAGTTTTCTATAAAATAAGCATTTTTATTCTCAATTAATAATAATTATTCTTTAATTTTCTTCTTCTAATATTTTTTATTTTATTTTTTTATGTAGGGAGGGATTACTCATCAAGATTTCAAAGGTCATAAGGGTACAATCTATGCCGGTGATGTTCAGGTAAAAGAAAAACAGAATTAACAGTTAAATTATATGATAATCCAACAATTTGAAAAAAAAACTTAGAAAACCGTTAAATAGTTTATTTTACTTTTATTTTATAGTGGATGACTGCAGGAAGAGGAATCATTCACTCCGAAATGCCTGAAGAAGAAGTTAACAAAGGTTTACAGCTTTGGATCAATCTTTCCTCCAACGAGAAAATGTAACACAAACACACACTTATAAACTTGACATTCTTTAGAGTTTCTAAACCTTATGATTGACTCTTAAACTTTTAACTCCGACAGGATAGAGCCAAATTATCAAGAACTATCGCACTCAGACATACCAAAAGCAGAACAAAACGGTGTCCAAGTCAAAGTCATAGCAGGAGAATCAATGGGAACACAGTCCCCTGTTTACACAAGAACACCAACAATGTTCCTAGATTTCACTCTCGATCCAGGAGCTCAGTTCCACCAGAACGTTCCCGAATCTTGGAACGCGTTTGCTTACGTTCTAGAAAGTGGTGAAGGTGGAGCTGTTTTTGGCTCCTCAAACTCTTCTCCTGTTTCATCACACAACGTTGTGGTGTTTGGACAAGGAAATGAAGGTGTTAGCGTGTGGAACAAGTCATCTTCCAAGAAGTTGCGGTTTGTATTAGTTGCTGGAGAACCGATAGGTGAACCGGTGGTTCAGTATGGTCCGTTTGTGATGAATACACAAGCGGAGATTGATATGACTATTGAAGATTATCACTATAGTAAGAATGGCTTTGAAATGGCTTAAGTATTGGACTTCACAGTGAGAGATAGATTAATAATGATCATTGTTTTTATCATTTTTCGTACTTGTGTTTTATCTAATGTGTGATTTGAACTGAAATAATAATAATAGTTTTAAACAAACATAAACATGTTTATTTTGCTAAAATATGTGGGTGTGAACGCATAAGATCCAACACTGACTTTGTTATTAGTTCCAACTTAGTTATCATCATCAAGTTTTCCACAATCGAAGTTTAAATTAGCTGTTCATACTATGATAAACATTGACATATGAAAGAAAGCACAACGCACTTTCTTCCATTCTTAGAATGTGAAATAGACATAGAGGAAACAATTGTGAAATACCAAACGCGTATTAATATGATTGTTACTTTAATCATCTTTTATTCAACTCCTAATCATGGCCCCTGAGGATAGGAGATTGCTCCAGAATCTTTTGGATTACTTGCTCGAGAACTACAATCTTTGGTTATGTAAATATATGATTGTGAAGTCCACAACATACTATATTTTGTTACCGTATTAAATCGAGTTTGTCATGAGTTAACTCAAACCGATTATTAACAAATAGATACTCCCTCCATTTTTAATATAAGTCGTTTTAGTATTATTAAGAAAATAATTATTTTTTATATTTTCAATATAAAATATTATTAATTATTTATTTAACCACAATTCAAACAAAAACAAAATAAAATGTATATCGCTATTGGTCATAGAATATAAACTGCTAATAAATTTTACATCGAAAACTGAAAACGTCATATAATTTGGAACAAAAAACTTTCTCTAAAACGATTTATATTAAAAATGGAGGGAATATATCTTTTATATAAAACTTTCTTTCACTTAACATCCTCCTCACACTTGGGCATAAACATTTGAAGCATGGACAATTATATATCTTTTTATATAAAACTTTCTTTCACCAAACTAAAGTTCAATAGGAAAATGTCAAAATTGATTTTAACACACACAAAGTTTACAAGTAGAAATGAGAACATAACTTATACAGTGACCAAACTTCTTGTCCGAATTTTCGTACATTTCTTTTGTATCTCTATAACAAAGAAACCCAAAACACTTTCTCTCTTTTGCTTTTAACTTCAATTGAGAACCAAAACAAGGTCTCTGATCTTTCTATAAGTTATATAACCCTCATGACCCAACATAAACCAGTTACAGAGAGACATTAACTCGAACAGCAAGAAAATGTCTTTGTCTCTTCACTCTCGCTCTTGACCAAACTAACCCGATTCACAGTTAGTTCCTCCTTGTAAGAATCAGAGATAAGCTGCTTCCTACTAATGTTACCATAGATCTCACGTATAACCATCTCAAAAGCCGTCTTCACATTGGTCGAGTCAAGAGCAGATGTCTCCATGAAAAACAAACCTTGAGACTCCGCAAGACCTTTCCCTTCCTCAACACTCACTGCTCTAATGCTCTCGAGATCACACTTGTTCCCAATAAGCATCTTCGCTACTGTTGTATCAGAGTGAGCTGCATCAAGATTCATCCATCATTGTCAAGATCTTAGATCTAAGAGACAGAGAGATAATAAGAACATACTGTTGAGTTCATCGAGCCAGCGAGTAACGTTCTCAAAAGTGGAGCTGCGAGTGATATCGTAGACAACGAGTGCTCCTACAGCGCCACGGTAGTAAGCGGAAGTGACGGCGCGGAAGCGTTCTTGACCGGCGGTGTCCCAAATCTGAGCTTTGACCTCCTTGCCGTCGATGATTATGCTCTGTGTCTGAAACTCGACGCCTATCGTGGCTTTTGAGTTGGGGTTGAACTCGTTGCGAGCGTAGCGGGTGAGGAGGTTGGATTTGCCGACGGCGGAGTCTCCGATGATTACGATCTTGAAGAGGTACTCTTCACCTTCCTCGTAGTCTGACATGTCTTCTGCTCTGTTCCGGTTTGTTCAAGAAGTTGAGAGAGAGAAAGAGCGCTTTGATCAAGAAGTAGAGAGAGAGTGAGAGTGTGTGTGTTTGGCCTTTATTAGGCTGTTTATGAGCTCAATAAATGTCAGCCACTTTACGCATGAAAGTAGATTTTTACTATCCCTCTAATTCATATTAGTTGTCGAGAGAAAAAAATTCATTTTAAAATAAATGTTATTTTAAAGTTTTAATACAAAATTTATTAACAAAATTATCTAATTTTTTTTTTTTTATTGGATGAAATATGGTTTAAGTAATTATATTTTTATTTTTAAAATATACAAAATTATATATTTTATAAATATGAATACATAAACCTAAAACGACAAATAATATAAAACGAAGTAGAATCATACATCGTCAATTGTAAACAACTAAACCTGATTTATTTGTTAAATATGCTATTTTAATGTCTACACTTAGGCATGGAGTGTCTATTTTAAATCAGATTCAATTCAGATTTTTCAGAAACATTAAATTTAACCCATATGGATATTTTTAAAGTTTGGGGTCGGTGTGCTAAAACCAAAAATCTAAAATACAGGAGAACAAAAACTCATTCAATATTTATTTCATATTTAGATACATTTAGAAGAAAAAAAAAATCTTTGTTAAATTGTGGCATTGGATGAATATTGAGGTATTGATTTTAGGTGGTAGACGTTAAACCATATCGGCGGATATTATCAAGCTTAATTAGAAGCTATGTCTTGTATGGATGAAGAAATATATTTGAGAATGACATAGAGCTAGGAGTTGATCAAGGCTATTATGGGGAATGGCCTAGTCTCATGAGTATTCTATCTGCACATAGAAGATTTCTTCAACCTTCCTTCCAGTTTGAAACTCGGCAGGCTAACCAATCTTCTGTAGTTTTTGCCTCCCTTTTCTTCATTCATAATGATTGATGTGTTAGACATTTGTACACTCTTGATTGGCTTAGATAAACTGTTGAGATTTGAGAGAGATACACACTTGGTTAATTGTGATACTTATAATGATCTATGTTTGAGTTTAAGAAATGAATTCATAGACCGAAACATATACTCGAGTACTATACACACACAAGCCAAATCTCAAATAGTAAGTTCTAAGTCACATTTTATTTGGTAAACTTAAGTTCCTACACATTCTTATTGATCGATCAAATTAATTTAAGTTATTATATAAGTGGTCAGTGTGGTAAAGACTTCGAGAATGCACCACCACCAGACTTCATTAATTTATCATCACCACTTTCTTTGGATCTCCAAAATCATATATATATATATATATATATATATATATATATATATATATATATATAGATAAATAAAATCGTTTTAGTTTTTTTTTTTTTTCTGTCTTTGAATTGATTCACTTAGTCTCTTTTCTTCTATACTGTCTGGGATCATGCTAGGAAGAATATCATATATATCATTCATTATCGCTTCTTGCATGCCCCACAAGTGCATCTCTCCATCCCCTTTTCCAGCGACTGCACATGACAAACAATCAACGAAAAAACACATTAAGTAAGCAAATATTTTCACAAGTGAAATATCGTACAAGCCTATCTATGTTTTGAAATCTCATTTCAATTTGTATGGCTTTATATGGATAGAATTTCAACTCGAGTATCTAATTCATAGGCTAACATGTGGGTTTTTATGGAACCTGATGAGAATCTAAGGTTAGCCTCTAACATGCACAGACTATCTATTTGTATCATATATACAAACCGTCTATTTGTATGTGTACGTAGCTCGATTATGTATAATTCTTAGTTTATAAGACTACATTATTAAACTATTTTGAGATGAAAATTTTTAGAAGAAAATATGTATGAAATAATTTACGTTAATATGGTAAAAGAATATATATAAATGAACAAATTTATTCGTTATTAAGAGATCCATGCAAAATAAACTATTAAGAGATCATGACTATATTTTGACACACATACATGGAAATAATGATGATCACATGATTTTTTTTTTATGTTCACCAGGATATAGATCAAAACCTAAACTAACTTTAAAATTTACAGTTGTCATGTACGTTTTGGAGTATAGAAAAAGATAATACGCCCCTGAGTAAAGATTGATTAATGGTTTGATCAATTGTGCAATGGCTGCTATATTACCATAATTGCTTTTACAAATACCATAATTTGGCTATGAATTGGTTACAAGGCAACATTTATAATATAGACAATGCTCATATTTACTTCAGTTTGAGAAAATGCCATATGAATATATAAGGACGCACCTCTATATGGTGTTGAAGACCTTTGATATGCTCAACAGCCAAATCCAACATGTCTGCATAGCTTGTTTGCTGCAAAAAGAAAAAAAAGAAATCAACATCACTTTCCCCTATATAATCTTCTTAATTACACCTAATTAGTTGACAACTATATAAGTAATATATATCCTTCACCTTGTCCATATTGGGCACAAGTTCTTGTAGCTTCTTCAGCTTCCCACTTATTCTCGTTCTTCTCTCCTACACATAAAACTTGATCATACTCTTTTTTTCTTTGGGTTTCAAATATGTATGATTATATACTTAGTTATGTATAGTGTGTAATAATATCAAAACAATAGAATACAACTAACCCTTTCAGCGATGCTGCGCGGGTGAGTAGCACAGCCACGCTTGGCCCTAACCCTCCAAGGCACCGAATCCTCTGGGATGTTTATCAAGCTCTCCATCTCCAGTGACGTTTGTGGCGTGCTAAACTAAAGAATCAAAACCATATCATACCGCAAAAGAATATAACCACTAAATAGTCCAAACCAAACATCATGTTAAAACCTTACACAATAAACAACTGTTAGCAAATGACTAACTTGTGGAAAATATACATAAATCAATCTTAAACCTTCTCCTAGCTATTCATATATTACGTACACAAAACCACTCAGCATACATGAACTTGTAACACACATTTTTACTAACATGTATTTCAACATGGATTCCTATTGCTAATTAACTTTATGGAGTTTAAATCTGATTTATAGATTCCATATTATATGTCTTACACAAAACCACTGACCATAATATAATATCATTTATTAACATACAACTTGTAAATCATACATATATCTCCTAAACGCTCCCCAAACTTAGATAAAAGTACAAAACCTCTCAACTTTGTGCATATGCATTACCTCTTACCCAAGAGATTCTAAGAATTATGAAACTTCTATTGCATAAAAAGTTAATATATTCAACTTTGCATACAACATAAATACATATAATGAACAACCACAAATTTACCTGAGTTTCTAAGGTGAAAAAGTCGGTGGTTTTGGACCGTTTTCCGGGTTCATCAATGGTGAAACTGATATGAGAAGATGAGTTGTCCCAATTGTTATGATCATTACCAAAACTCATACTCGTCGATGCGACACCGTTTATAGCCGCTGAAGGCGCTTCCACCTCCGAGTTATGTTCTTGATGGCTACTACTACCCCCGCCAGAGAATCTCAGCTCCGACTTCAACCTTGACGGCACTCGCTCACCTCCTCCGCCATATCCTCCTTTTGGCCGCCCTAGAGGGAAACCAGTTCCCTCTTCCATCAACAAATTTAGATAGAAAGAGAAATAAAGATATGTAATGTAATGTAGGGTTAAAACTTGTAATTATCTCAGTATTTTAATAACAAGTATGATCTTTATAATGTGTTTATACAAAAGAGAAGAGAATGGGTCTTGGTTCGAGACTCGAGGACCTCTTCATTTGTCTCTACTTAAATTTTATTTTATATCCAATTTGACAGAGAATAACGATTCATGAAAAGAATCTTAATAATATTCACTATTCAAATTCCAATTATTATTACTATTATTGTATATGTTTATTTTTGTTTATAAATAATAATGCAAGAGGGGTAAAATTTCTCGGGCTCCCACATGGATTACAGTGGAAAATAAACCGGCCGGATGCAAAAGAAAAAAGAAAAAGAAAAAAAAAATTGCCCAAAAATAATATAAATGATACAACCAACAATATTGTAATTGTATACTTTTATAATGACAAGTAGGCGAATCCGAAAATCAAAGGAGTGACTCTGATGAAGCCATGTCATCAGGGGGAGCTCTCACGTCTGCTTTGTCAGAAAAAAGAGCCAGTGGGATGGATATAATATTGCCAAGTGGACTATACTTTTCTAATGACTCGCTTTTTAACATTTACTTTTGGCAAGTGCAAGTTTTTATACGTGCTATTTGCATTAAATTGCATTATTAAAAGATACAACTTGCCTCTTCTGGAAATACATGTTTAACTATTCATGCATAGTATACAAATAGGTTTGTATATTTTGACCCAAAAAAAAAGTTTGTATACATGTATTTTCAGTATATAAGATCGACAATGGTTTCTCCAAACAGAAAATGAAAGAGAAAGGTGTAGTAAATTAAATCTATATAAATAGATTAATGAAGGGAAATTTGAATCTATAACCAGAAAACTATAGTTAACAAAGTAACCATAATAAGTAAATGGTTAGAGTACACCATATATTTATGTTTTAATCAATGTTCTCAAAAACTCGTTAAGCAGAGCACGGGACGCAGGAAGTAATTTTTCTTATTTATTTAAATTTTTAATATTTTACAAACACATACTTTTAAATTTGTATATATAGGGTTGGTCATGGAATGTGCTATAGCCCAGTGGTGAGTTGGGGTGAATTAAGGCTGTAAATCGTCTAAACCCGGATTCAGTTGAAGAAACATATAATTCTGATGTTTTTAATTAAGAGTAATTTATGTCTTGGGTTACTTCTACTCGTCTATATTTCACAGTAGAACAGTTTCAACTACTAAAACCCAAATTATTATATGTTCTTACACGACAAAATTATCTTCTTCTCCTTAACAAAAGGGTTGCGTTCAGTGTTAAATGTAGTAGCGCCACTGGTGAAAATGATCTTATTGGGGTTTTTAACCAGAAGGTTTGGCACATTGTTAGCCATGCTCTTATTAAAGAAATCAAGCAGTTCTTTATTACATCGATTCTCTATGATGGATGAAATCATACACAGCTGAGTCTGATTCCTAAGGTCTCAAAACCCTCGAAGATGCATGACTTGAGGCCAATCACTGCAGGCAGTTTCTCAAATTAAGTTTAGTTTTAATTGAAATATAAGTTGTTAAGGAGAAGAAGAAGAAGGATAAAAAAGCATGGAGATGATTTGGCAAGTTGGAGAGAGTCGATCCAATGCAAGTCAGGTGAAACTCATCATAGTGGCTATAATTTGATCAGACGAGGAGCTTGAGGCGAATGATTCGGTCGAAGAGTCGTCGGATAAGGTAGTGGAGATGATGCGGTGGATTTTGCCGAAGAGTAAGCCATCGACGTCACTAGGAACACATTTTCAGACTCCAACTCTCATTTCCGGCGTTGTGACCTCGCCTCTCACCGTCACGGTTCAGTCGCGAGCAGTTTGAAATCATCAATGGCTAATTTTGAATTTTCTGCACGTCTGGTCTTTTACTTTTTGTATAATTTTATTTTTGACTCATAACTATTTAAATAAACAAATACATCCTCTAATTAACTTATAATTGTTCATTCCAACTCCTCATAATTTCAAGAATGGTCCCTTGTTTTGATTGTTTTCATTTGCACCTATAAACTTCCTAAATAAATAAATATTTTTTTCTTTGATTTTTTCTCAAACTTACCAATTGTAAATTCCAACTCATGTTAATGCGGATGAATACATATGCACATCTTAATACAATACATCCGGTGTACTGAATTGTTGCACAAATTAAATGATGTACATGTGTATAGTTGTACAAATGTATTAAAATTATGAGATATTAGTTTGACTAATATGAACTTAAATCATGAGATATTACTTTGTGTTAATTGAAAACTGGATATGTATTTAGAAAATTTAACATTGATGGTTCATGTTACAAATTGCAAACTTGACTTTTTTTTCTTTCCAGAATTTTTCTTATTTTCTAAAATGGACGACCCATTAATTCAACTGTCCGAAGATAATTGGTATTTTCTTCATCAAAATTATAATAATAATTATTGTCTTTGGATTTGCCCAAGATTTTTGGAATTCATTTATTTCTTTCCGGTCCCATTTTGAGGCGGAAAGGAAAAAGAATTTCACGTTCTTCCTTTCGGGAAGGGAGAATTAGGAAAGAATATATTTTTTGATACTTGTCGATGAATAGTTCATGTAAGAGTACAAGTTGACGATATTGGAAACTGAAAAAAAATAAAACTTTCAAATGTATGTAACAAATTTATTGATGTACATGTGCATTATTGCACAAATTAACTGATATATGTACATTACTGTACATATAGATGGTAAAACATTTGGGTCCATAATATCATGTACATATAAATATATAAGAATTATCGTATGTGTGAATATTGTTTATATATTACATTTTCTAATAATAATATTTATTTATTTTTGTTCGAACAAATTGTTTCGTTGACAAAAAACATCCCAAATTTTTGAAGACAAAAATAAAAAAATATGACAGATTTTGCACAATTCAAAAACGTATTTCTACATAATGTGTACCTAAGAGTATTTTTAAGAAATTCTGTAGACAAAAATATTTAGGAATCTAGTGTATCTTATGATTTTTTTGATACTTTATATTGTTTTTATTTATGTCATTTAGGTGTGTTTTTAGTTGTTTTTATTGCATTTTCATAGATATCTTTAGTTATGAAACTTAAAATGTATGTAACAAATTTATTTGGTGTATATATGCATTATTGCACAGATTAACGAATGTATATGTATATGCTGTACATGTGGATGATAATTTTTTTGTGTACATAGAGCATCATGTACATATAAATACACAACATTGAGATTTGCAAGTGTGTCTTCATAATTTGATCCAGTCTAAGAAGAGTCGAAGCTTGCTTTCGCAAATGTTTTGACAATGGCTGTTTCTAATCAATTAAAGCTTATTGGTGTTAATCATATCCGGTGAGAAAGATCAAAAAATTCGGAGACATAGGAGTTTATGAGAGTTAATTAAGCAATCAAGTGGAATCAAGCTTGAGGTTGAAAGACAGCTCCACAACTGTTCAGCTCCGGCAATCGGCAGAGAAGCGGCAACTTTTCCGGTGGCTCTGCAACTTCCTCTCTGTCTGCAATACGTAGTAATCACATTGCCTAATCTGAAGACGCATGGAAGAAGTTAAAGACACGTTAGAAGATGGGAAAAACACATGTTGATGTTTTAATCTTTTCATCCTTATTTGATGTATCTAAGTGGGCTGGGTTATCATGTTTTAAAATTAGGTTAAATGCTTTAAATCCACTTGTAATATTTGGTTCTAGTGGTCTAATATATGGTTGACAAAAAAAAGTGATAACTCAACTATAATCAGAGTCAATCTTGGACATAGCCAATTAAAACATTGACTTATAACCTCCAAATTTTTGAAATAAATCATAAATATATTCCTCCAAATTTGTAAACTAATTATTTTATTAAAATCTTCATTAAATTGTTTACAACCCTCAAAATTTCAGAACTGAATATAATTATAATATCAACATTTTCATTTGTATATTTGACTGTTTTGTATTCAGTTGACACAATTTTGAAATCTATATAATGAGTGAGTATAAGAATTACTATTAGATTTTAGTTAATTAATTTTCTGTAAACTATGATTTATTATATACACTATTAATTGAAATATATTTAAAATTATTTATATAATTGCTGCTATAATATCATATGTATTTATATGTATATTCTAAATGTATATAATATAATGTACGACATTTACTTGTATCTATAAATTAATTCATTTATATTTAAGATGATTAATTGTTTGTTTGGTAACAAAAATTAGATTAGGTAACTTTAAACTTGGTTTCTTTTTAGATTTAATCAAATAAATAAAAAATCAAATACCAATAACCAATCAAATTAAAATAATCAGTTCTAAATGTTATCTATGAATGACACATAATAAAGATTCACTTAAATAAAATTTTAATATATTGGAAGATTTCTTTATAGGTGAAACAAAAATGTTTTTTCAGGCAGTTTATGTAATATTTGTAATTTATGTTGATAGTTGAACTTGAAACTGTAAGAATATTTTTTTTACAACTGTTTATAAATATCTTATTATCATATATTCGCCTTTTTGTTTCAATTAAAATAATTTTACACTGAATAGTCAATTCCATGTGATAAATTAAACCTGCCTTAATTCTTAATACGTTTTTTTTTTTCTGTTGATAGTAGTTCTAAGTATTAGTTTTTCAATAGAGTAATTTTTGTGTTACATATTTTTATACTGATTACATCATTATATAGTTTCTATTTTAATTATAAACTAAGATAAATTTTATACGTATGATGTTTTTGATAGACATATCTTTTTTTAGTATACAGTCATAATGAACTACCTTGTTTACAACATTTTGAAATTTTTGTAAACTACATCCTATAATCTGTATAAAATTGTAATTTCTAGAAATCAAACTATGGTATAAACTCTAGCAAAAAAGACTATGGTATAAAAGCTTTTAAACTTTTGAATTAAGCTATGGCAACCTTTACATTTTATCCATTAAATTTGATTTGATTCGTTATTTTTTTTATTTGTTATTCATTTCAATCCGATCCAAAAAAATTGAATATATGTAAGTCTTCAAAGCAAAGCAAATACTAAAAATAAATATCCATTAAAAACAAAGCAAATCACAAATATTAAAAAAAGTTGAGAGACAGATATCTGATCAGCTCTGACTTATATATATATATGAATAATTAAATATAGAGTTTTAAATATATAATCTTATATAATTATTACTTTAATATATAATTTTCTTAATTTTATTTAATAAATTACTTATAAAATATTAAATTAAGAATATAATAAAAATCTTTATAGAAAACTACAATTTTCTAAAAATATTTGTTTTATAAAAAAATATTAATTTTAAAAGTTATAAAATATATATATTTTCATTAATTTTTAAATTTTACATTATGTAAAAGATATATTTTAAAGATTTATTAATGTTACTTGTATTGAACAAAGTGGATGAAGTATCCGTAAATATCTGTGAATATTCATAAATATTTATAAATTTTTTGAATATTGTATGTCTGTATTTTTGAGATAAATTAAATTGGAAAATCAAATATCCATGAAATACAAAGTAAATCACAAATGCTTACAAATATATTGTTATCAATCCGTAACCATTCCTATTCGGCTATTCCTATGTAAGTAATCATAGAAAGACATTTAAAATTATAGTAATAATTTACATGTACGTCGTAAAGTGACGTATACCGAGGCTGATTTCGTTTTTCTTTCTTTGGATTCTCCTATTGTCCTTTTTAGCGGATAATTTATGACAGTCTAACCACATCAAGTGGTTAATCTCCAAATTACTTGACAGTTAACTGATCTTAATAAATCATACTTTTTAATACAAATATATTCATTGATACCTACCTCAGAGCATCTTATTAGAATAATTTCACTGATAAAAACTCCATTGAATATTTCAAACAAAGAAATTTGAATATTTTAAGTTATTTTTGTTTGATAATTAAGTTTCAGTTTAAAATAAATAAATAAACCAATAGATAAATGCAATCTACCAATACTAATACATCGGATCCTATCGAAACTCTGCAGTTTCATATGCTTAAAAAAATAGTAATATGATGAATGATTTTTTGGGAAGCGACGAATTACACATTTTTTTATTTTAGTATTTCAAAAAAAAAATTCAAAAAAAAAACAATAGACAAAAGAAAAACGGTGTTAGGGGTTCTCATGAGTTTTTAAGTATCTTATTGAGAACTTCTATTCATTCTCTCAATTCCTATCCTATTATTTTTGTTATTTTTATTAAGGTAATCATTCTTTAAATACTTCCAATGGGCATGCTTTTTACTAGGAGCAAATTCCAAGATAGAACAGCTTGGTTTATGATAAAGTAATACCAACTTTTATATCATTCATTCAATATTTTATTTAGAATAATAACAAGCGAAAACAGTAATAAGAGTTTGTTATTTATGTTTCGACAGACAAACATAGAGCAAAACAAATGAAGAGAAAAGGACAAGACCTATGAGGAAAGGGATAAGTTAGTTGTTGGAGGCTGCTGTCTGAATTACGCCACCGTGGGGCTCCCGAATTATGCTAGTTTCTTTTTACAACAATGTATTATATAATCTATTTAACTCAAAATTTAATTCATGTCACTCAATACAATAAAAATAGATCTTAATCTACTGCAAATTAATAGTGGTAACTATAATACTTTAAATTCAATTTTAGAAAATTATTTCTGCACTTTTCTTTTATAAATTCAATGTTAAGCTAAGATAAAATGAATGACTTATATTAGAAAAAATCATAACAAGTAAGTAACAAAGTGATCTGGTTTCGAGAATCTAACAATCATAGCCAAACATTTATTCAAAGAACTAAATAAAATCAGTTTCAAATCTTTTCTTTACATTTTTATATATAAAAAAAATTAGTCTTGAATTCGAATATCAAAACAAGATTAACCCACTCTAATGACATCAATCCATTTATCAAACATGCTTAATATCTAAAACTTTCGTTTGAATTAGAGAATGAAGATAAGCATTATGATCATATTCATATATTCACAATTTGCCTTAATGTTTTGTTCGTTAAGGATAAATTGTCCGTTTATATTTTTTCTAGCAACCTAAATAACTTTTGGTGAATAGATTCAAGCTAAAATCAAAACTAACTTCTCATTTTATTCTCAGCATTAAAATCAACTATAAATGGAAACAACTATATATATATATATATATATATATATATCCTTATTTGTGTTTAGTCCATCAATCTACAATCCCTTAGCGTCATAAATCTAACAATTGACTACTCAGCCATAATTACAGAGAACACATAAATAAGAGATGAAGAAAATATAAAGATAGATTGCAAAAATAATAAAACAAAATTTAAAATTCTTTTCAAGAGTGTAAAGATCATTTTGCTTGCATAAGATTACAAGTTTTATCTCTTAAAAATATGTGTAAAAAGTAACGTAGTCTGAGAAAAATAATAAAAATATATATTGCAAATATGTGGCGGCTTCTTGTGGGAAAATTAATTCTTAGTTAAAATTCCAAAATTTTGAGTTTTTTTTTTTTGAAATCTAAGTTTTTAGAGAGGCTGCTTCATTCTGCAAATCTCTAAATTCACTTTTTCTGTTTATTTTTCTCCAAGTGATCCATCTTTATTACAACGCAACTCCAAACTTGTAATGATTCAAAAAGAACTAAAAAGATTCAATAAAAAACTTAAAAATATTTTAAAAAATAATGTTAGAATACGTCAAAAACACAATACATCAATACTTCATAGCCTTATTTTTGAAATCAAATAGGTACAATAGTGATATTTGTGTTAATGTTATTCATATAAATACGGACATTTTAAGAAGATGTTACAAGAGCTTCTTATTATTGTAAGAAACTAATCATTTTAATTTGCAATAAAAACTATTCATTAGATTTATAAAAAAGTCTAGTTTTTTTTAATAATGAAAAAGTAACCTGTTTTTCTTACATATTTTTGGTTAAAGAAATCACCAAAAAGTGATATACGATATTTGGAAACGTGGAAAAAGAAAATTGATAATTGATGGTGCTAACTGCTTGGCGATTTTGGCAACAAAAGTCAAGTCAGCCAAAATAAGTAACAGAAACGGGGGTGGCATCAAGAATGACTTGACAGAAACGTAGCCATGTGATGTTACAATTAATCAATGTGGAAGTGAGTATCAAAATGTATCTTGTCTTCACAGATCTGGTTGAGCACAATACTTCCAGCATTTTTTTATTGATTGTCGATTTATATTCGTAACCACCTTTGAGTTCTAAAATACAATTATTTATTAGTTTAGACTTTTTGATTTTTGTGGTCTTTTCTTTTCTATTTTTAGTAGAAAGGATAGTATAGTATAAAATATATTCTGACTTGTTTATCAGAAGTATAATATCAGCATAACGCTAACATTGAGATGAATTTCTCAATAAAAGACGAATTCGATAACATATGAGACTGCAAGGTAGCTGGTAGCGTATAGTAAATATCTGTTTGGTGGAGACTTCTAGTTATCGCATTTTTTTCTCTGCTCTGAGGTTTTGTTAGGCATATGCCAAAATGCTCAATTAGTCGGCTTGCTCTTGGGTCTGAAAGTATCTCGTAACTCACTTCTTTTAATCACTTATTCTTTAGAGATGACACAATATTTTTCTGTAAGAACGACCTTGTGAAATGTATCAACCTTCTTGGAGATCTTAAAACAGTACGAAAACATATCAGGACAAAGCATTAACCAGTTCAAGTCAGCAATTACTTTCTCCTCTAAAACGTTTATTGCAATTCGAAGACGAGTGAACGACTCTTTAGTTTGGACCAAGCTAGCTCAAGGCTTGCTCACCGCTAGCTTAACACCAGTCTGGTATACTCTCACCGACATAATGTCTAGTTCCACTCGCAGTAACACACTCACAATGAATGCTTTGACAATGATTAAATGCATTGACAAATAGATCAAAAACTGTCTCCTCTCGATCCAAGCAACAAGAAACACAAAACATCAGCAATGGCTTCAAATTTGGTTATCAGTTAGACCATGACCTCGAAGATATAACAATTCTGTAAAGTGTAATTTTTTTTTCAGTTTAGAAGTGGCTTTGGTTGTGGTTGACATCGGTGAAGCATAAGTTTTTCTATAAAACTTTATTTGTGGCAAAATGTCGTATTGTAGGTGAGGATGAAATCTTAGAGCGAGTACAAAACATGGAATAAATACATTTTAGGTAACCAAGTATCTGAAAACTCATACATATTATGTGTCTGACCAATTGGCTCAGCAAAAAACTATACTCAAAGTATATTGGTAGACTTTTCATAAATTGTGTTGGAATCATTGATGGGTTAAATCAACAGCATATCAAAGATGCAATGCAAAATATATTTGCAATAAAATTAGATTACATCACTTCATACAGATCATTGTTATATGCACAATAAGATGGATATGAGCGGTTGCCTTCATATTTGACCAAATTGCGTTAGCAAAACCAGATTCTATCACTACTATAGAACTTGATTCTAAGAATAACTTTAAGTATCTATTTCTATCTCTTGGAACTTTTATTGTTGGTTTTCAGTATCCGAAAAAGGTCTTGTGGTAGATGGAACTCACCTAAGTGGGAAATATGAAGATGTTATGTTAGTTGCAACTGCATAAGATGATAATTTTCAGATATTTCCATTAGTTTTTGGAATCGTCGATGCTGAAAATGATGATTCTTGGAAATGGTTTTTCACAAAATTGAGGAGTTGTATATCTGATCAATATGCTCTGGTGATAGTCTCTGATCAGCACACATCCATTGAAAAGCATGTGATAAGGTGTTTCCTTGGGCAATCCGAGAAATATGTTATTATCACTTACAACAAATCATTGTCCAAAAGTATAAAAAACTGAAAAAGATCAAAATAAATCGAACAAATAAATGAACTTACAATCGGAAGCGGAGAAGTTATGGTCGCCAACAATAGTAATGATTACAAATCTGCAAAATCGATGGGAAAATAAGAAGTAGGACTACAACGTTTAGGATTTAACAGCAGTGAAATGGTTCGCCTTAAGTCAAACATTGAACTCGACAATAAAGAGTAAAAATTTACCGGCGCCGGTAAATTCAACAAAACGCAAAGGGTTTCAAATCAGAAAAAGAAGTAGGTTAGTTTAATCTACTAAAATACTTTTCGACCATAAAGGAGAAACGAGATTCAACGTAAAAAGAAGATTAACGGCGGTGAGAGTGACGAAAAAGATATTTTTTAGAGATCGCCTTTGAAATTACTTGAGAGAGAAACAACTAGGGTTCTGTGCTTTTATCAACAAGCAGTAAAAAAATAATATTTATATGTCTGGTAAATAATATGGTTATGTTTAATGTAATTTGATAAAATTTAGGCTTTAACTCGTGACTATGAAAGGAATAGTAGGAACAAAGAGGGAAAAAAATGAACAAAATAAAATGAATACTTGTTCCTTATTTCTTTCCCGGATTTACTAAAAAATAATTTTGTTCTATAATTCTTTAAATTGAAAGGAATGTGAAGGAACATTAGGGAAAATATAATCCATATAAATGATGTCAAATTTAAGGAACAAATAGAAATTAATTATTCTCACTCATTTTTTGGTCACTATTTAGAGCATAATGTTTAGTATTGTTTGAAAGTCTTCTAACAAAAAATACACAAGAAAATTTCCTAGAAGTCTTCTAATTCCTAAATATACAATTTGACCAGAAAACTTCTAGGAAAATTTTTTAGTACATTATTTGTTAGAATACTTAAGTCATCTAAGAACTCTAAACTCAAATAAGTAACTAAACAGAAATAAATATTTTATTAAAGTTAAAATCAATTTTAAATGTGTTTAATGTACACAAACTAAATACATATAGATCAAAATTTATTTTTCAAAAAAAAAATAATCTTCCAAAATATAATCCTAAAAATAAAAATAATATTACAATATATGTTAGCAAACCCTAAACCAAAAAATACAATAACTCACTACATTCACTCATCTATGTTGAAAATAATTTAATTTTACTAGATCTTAATTTATATTATTTACTAATGTTTATAGTAAATAATTTTAATTTTTTCCTATAAAAATATTTTTTTATAAAATTTATAAATTACTTCTAAAATCTACTATATGAGAAAATTCATGAAAGTCATTTCGCATAAAACTTATAAAACCAAATAAAACTTCCATATATTATATTCGTAAAAATATATACTGATTTTTTGTTTGGCTTTAAAAGACTAATTGTAGTTTTATTACTATTTGAGTTACTTTAACATTTAAAACAAAATTAAAGTGTACTTTTGCATTTAAAATTACTTTTTGATTTTCAGCAATTTTACTTTTTTTTTATTTTCTCACTTTATAAATCTTAACGTCATAAATAATGATATTATTCTTAATAAAATTACTAAGTCTTGTTAGACCACATTCAATCATGACCTAGAAGTTTCTCCGGTTTGGTTGCCGGTCCGATTTTTAAAAATATTGCTTAATACTAGTATTTATTTTACTGAATGTAAAATAAAGGACTTATCTTGTTACATCAATTTCTTATATTGATCATTAATGTTTAGCGACTTGTTTAGTCATTTGAAATAAGAAACTAAAGCTAATCATTGTTTTGAAAAAGAATATTAGACACTTTTTGACATATGAATAAGATAGTTTTATCTTTGGAAATTTGAAACCGTGATTAACAACAGGAGAATATTACGATACATGTGTTGTTTACTTAGTTTTATTTTATTTTATAACAACTTGTTTGTGGTTTAGGATTTTGAGTGTAGTTTTCATCCTTGAAGCAATCATATTATATTCATGTTTCTGTTATGAAAATATTTTTTTAATCTACACAACATTTCTCTTTCTTATTTTAATGGCTTTGACTATATGTCACAGTAAATATTCAAGGAAAAAAACTAAATGTTTTTATTTACTCTGAAAATTTACGGTTGTTGTAAAAATCATTCTTCCTATTTCCTCTAATTACTATTAAAAAGTATAATACACAAACAAATTTACTCTAACTCAAACAAAAGTAGATTCTACTTTACCCTTTTTCTCATTTTACTTTTTCTCACATCTTCACTGTTATTTTTGGAAATTTGTCAAAAATAATCCAAATTTAAATGCAAACATATACCTCAAATTAAATCATATTCAAATGTAACTTAGAATAATAGTAAAATTACAAATTTCCATAAATTAAGTCAGAAATTAAAACTTAATCAGAAAATTAAAAATTTAAATAAAATTTTACCACAAATTAAAATATTTATAGAGAAGTATTGTTTTGATAATTTATATAATATTATAAATAATACACTCTTTGTTTTAAAATATATATATATAGTTTAAAATATAGTTTTCATTTATTATTGCAATAAAATTTTATATTAGTCATTTTCTTCAGTATGTATTTTTAGTTAAAAGTATTTTTACGTCATTTGTGAAATTTGCTCTATTTTATATTCATACCAACATCTAAATCTATACTAAATCTATACTATTACAAAAAGTTATAGTCATAATTGAACCACTATATTTACTTAACTTCCTATTATTTCTTATATAACAGACTTATTTATTAATACATATTCATCCTAATTTAACACATTATTTAGATATTTCAAAATAAAATATTTTAAAAGATATTTTTAAGTCTCTTTTTGAAATTGTATTATAGTAATATATTTTTATTTAAAATGTAGATGTATATTAGTTTAAATTTTTACTTTTAAATAATAAAATTAAAAAGAATATATTTATTCTTTTAAATAAAATGTGGGTTAGATAAAAAAATATCTTATTTTCATAAAATAATATTTATACAAATTTGAGTTAGTTATATATACTTTAAAACAACTTTTTAATAAAATATATATGTATTAAATTTCTAATTTTTAATAAATAATTCTTCAAATAAAAATTAATCATGCATTTTAAAAATGCAGACCAAAATTTAATATGACGATAAATCCTAGAATATTTTAGAGTTTGGCCCTTACTATAGGGTAACTAATTAGCTAATAAAATTACATAGCAAACACTTATGTTAAATAATAAATAATAACATTATTATGGTAACAAATTTCCAACATTAATTTTGCTCTGATGTGACCCTAAACTTACCAACGACGACTAATGCTACCAACGAATCTTTTTTTACGAGATACAGTATTCATTATGACTTTACTGAAAAGTTTGTTATATGTTTTACCAAAAATAAAAAAGTTGTTATATGTACTATTTTACATGGACATTAATTGACTGATACATGTGGGGAATTATAAGTGCATGGAATTGATTTAAGGGACCCTTGATTTAAACACTTTATCGTAAAAAAAGATTTTGAGTTTTATTTTGGTCTAGACTGGATAATGGGAATCCTTGGCGTATCACAATTTATCTTTTTTGGAAAA
This sequence comes from Sinapis alba, assembly GCA_012274485.2. Taxonomy (NCBI): domain Eukaryota; kingdom Viridiplantae; phylum Streptophyta; class Magnoliopsida; order Brassicales; family Brassicaceae; genus Sinapis; species Sinapis alba. The sequence continues at coordinate 98,910 of MU105923.1, read as the reverse complement.
GAAGTGTTTATTCTCCATGTGCTTTATTGCTAATTCTTTGAAAGTTCTAACCACCCTTCAACTTTAATAATTGATCTTGTTAGAATTCTAGAAATATCGCACTATTTTTTTTTTGACTATCTAGTGGACCGTGAACCAACCGACTAATTTTTGGAGGCCTGATTGATTATCAGCGTCAATCATATTTGGTTGTTTACAAGAAAAATTAGATATCTTTGTTACCCAGCCATATATTAGAGTAATCTAAGGGCAACAAATTCGAACTCATGATCTTTAAGACTATTGTGAAATGTCATATACCATCCGACCATTAATGTATGGTTGAAATATCACAATTTTGCCAATAGAAAAAATCAATAAAGTAATTTATTCACAAAATAAAACACTAATATAGACCGGCTGCTGTAAAACGAAATGAAAATCTATAAATCGTCCCATTAAAAAAAACATATACATGATTTTAGGTACATGTATGTGTGTATATATATATATATACAAGCATTATTCGAACTAACTATATGAGCTATAACTAATTGACCAGTCTATAGCCTTTTTCTATTTTATTTAGAAAATTTCCAGCATATATGTATATATACATATATACTTTTATAGGGAGAAATATATGATACCTAATGATATGAGAAAGTTTGAAAACACAAGTTTAAATAGTATCCAAGATATGGGTCCAAAACATGATGTTCTAAATTAGTATTGGTTCTTTGCACGATTTAATATTTCCAACCTATATAAAATATACGTATGTTTATTTGTGTTGGTAGTTCACTAGTTCGTGTACTAAACCGTGATGTGCCATAATGCCATTAAATTACCTGTAGCTTATAATGTTTCATTAAGGCATGATTAAAAAGGTTATCAGTATATCTTGTTTATATTACATATGACCATGTTTAGGTCTCATATTAACACTCCAACCGCACGACCAGGAAAAAGCTACAATGCCACTGAGGTTGATCCACATGCTATATTTCTCATAATTGAGATTTCACATGCACACTATACTTATAAATAGCTATGTACACATAATGGATAAATTATACATACTGTATACATAGATTATTCAAAATAAAGAAGAACATGGATTTTTTAAAAACAAAAAATGAAGAGGAAATTGAAAAATGATTCACATGAAAAACTAGATATGGATAACTGGAGTAGAATAAAGAGCATAGTAGTTTCAAATCAGTGCGGTTGAATTAAATAAAATGAATGTGGTATGTGGACATAGTATGCTTGATATTTGTTACGATCAGATTGGAACATACGATGCAGTAAATGAATTAAATAAACTTTCGTTCTCTTCTTTTTTCTTTTACTTGATTGGCAGGTGTACAACAACCTTAACCGCGCAAGCCTGGGCTGAGCCTACCTCCATTCTTAGAGGAGCCGTATGAAGCGGAAGCCCCATGCACGGTTTTGAAACCGAGCCTTTCCAGCAATGGGGCTTAGGGACCGATATGATGATTGGTTTAGTTGTTTATTGTAGTCGAGAAGTGTGAAGCTAGTCGACGCGGTTGTATAAATCGAGTCACAATACGCAACCTAGTGTATATTAAATCACAGTCTTATATGTCACAAATCAAAGCCGTTGTTGTTAATTTTGGTTTTTAGTAGTTTAGTTTTATTGAACTTGGTATCATAACTCGGTTTCATCTTCAAAACCAGCTGTCTTCCTATTGAATTGCGAAGGGTTTCTTATGTCAGCCATTTTAGGACATAATTTGACTTTACTTATAATCATCCTTTTCTATACATTTTTTTTTTGCTTGGGAGTGTTTTAAATACCTTCTATAAATGTTATGTTTTTAGTAGCATTAAGTTTTTGTTAATGGTGTGTTTTTTCAGTAGCATTAATTTTTGTTAATTTATATTAATACAACTTTAATTTGTATGATTTTGAAAAAATTATAAGAACTTCAGAACTTTCTATAATGTATATGAATGATCGGTAGATACTTTTTTGTAGCTTTCTTTTGCCTGTAAAATTTACATGAGAACAATTACAGAATGTCGGTAGAAAATAAATTATACTATTAGGTAGATGTCATTGTGATTAACATAGCTTAACAAGCAACCAATATAGTAGCATTTATTTTAAAGAATGTCTGGTTAAAATTACAATTGTCAATTAGTATTTTGGCTTATTTCAATCGAGTGGTTGAAGATTAGTTTTCTAAACCGCGGAAATTTCCAAATAATTTTAATTTTTGATTATAAAATAACAAAACCAATAATTGCCAGCTAATAACGAAATTTAAAATAACTAAACAATTAGAAGAAAAAAAACGTAGGTATTGAATCGGTCCCTTATGAACAATGGCCACCTCAAACGACTAGTTTGTCCACTATAAAAACAACTCTTGTCCATGCAGAAATACAATATAATCAATCACTTCTTCATCTTCTTCATCTTCTTCATTTTCTTTCTTTAATAATTTGGACACAAAAGGCCTTAGCAGCCGGTGAGAATTACCCGGTGATCTAAACAATGGCGACTCCGGCATGGAGTGATCATGCCAGGGGTCAATGGGTAGTAGCCATGTTGGCGTTACTCGTTGGCTCGGCAATAGCTACCGAACCTTACTATTATAGCTCTCCTCCACCACCCTATGAGTATAAGTCTCCTCCGCCTCCGGTTAAGTCTCCACCACCTCCTTATGAATACAAATCTCCTCCCCCTCCCGTTAAGTCTCCTCCACCACCGTATTACTATCATTCACCGCCTCCGCCGGTGAAATCCCCTCCCCCTCCTTACGTATACCAGTCTCCTCCTCCTCCAGTGAAGTCTCCACCACCACCTTATTACTACCACTCTCCACCACCACCAGTGAAGTCTCCTCCCCCTCCTTATGTATACAACTCTCCTCCTCCACCGGTGAAGTCTCCACCACCACCGTATTACTATCACTCTCCTCCTCCACCTGTGAAGTCTCCACCACCACCGTATTATTACCACTCTCCTCCACCACCAGTGAAATCTCCTCCTCCTCCTTACTATTATCATTCTCCACCACCTCCGGTGAAATCTCCACCACCACCATATTACTATCACTCACCACCTCCTCCAGTGAAGTCTCCTCCACCACCGTATTACTACCATTCTCCACCACCACCAGTTAAATCTCCACCACCACCTTACTACTATCATTCTCCACCTCCTCCAGTAAAGTCTCCTCCACCACCATACTACTACCACTCTCCTCCTCCTCCAGTCAAGTCTCCACCACCACCATACTACTACCACTCTCCTCCTCCTCCAGTCAAATCTCCACCACCACCGTACTACTACCACTCTCCTCCCCCTCCAGTCAAGTCTCCACCACCACCTTACTACTACCACTCTCCTCCTCCTCCGGTCAAGTCTCCACCACCACCTTACTACTACCACTCTCCTCCTCCTCCAGTCAAATCTCCACCACCACCGTACTACTACCACTCTCCTCCCCCTCCAGTCAAGTCTCCACCACCACCTTACTACTACCACTCTCCTCCTCCTCCGGTCAAGTCTCCACCACCACCTTACTACTACCACTCTCCTCCTCCTCCGGTTAAATCTCCACCGCCGCCATACTATTATGACTCTCCTCCTCCTCCGGTCAAATCTCCTCCACCTCCATACTACTACCATTCACCACCTCCTCCAGTGAAATCACCACCCCCACCTTATTATTACTCATCTCCACCACCACCAAAGTCTTACCCTCCACCATACTACTACTCATCTCCACCACCACCACCAAAGTCGTACTCGCCACCGTACTACTACTCATCGCCACCACCTCCCGTGTCCTACCCTCATCCTCATCCTCACCCACAGCCACATCCACTTGTTTTCAAAGTTGTTGGTAAGGTGTATTGTTACAGATGTTATGACTGGACTTACCCCGAAAAGTCCCACGATAAGAAGCATCTCAAAGGTAACTAAGTCTTCCACGTGTTCAATAATTAAATGTTTTAATCTTAGCTAACTTAATTACAGAAAATAGTATCTTAATGATTATAGAATATAATGATTATAGGATTTAAATTAAATAAACAAGCATATATGTATTGTGAAGTGGTAGTTGTAAGTCTGGATTATTTATTAGTGGAGAAAAGAAAACGATTAAGTCAAGAAGAAACAAAAATTTGTTATTGACTAAAACAATCCAAAAGAGATAGAATATGCAAAATCGATTTCGTAGATAGCAATTAAAAGGACATAAAATGATAGTTTAAATTTAAAAATAATTTGATTTGTCATATAGATGCTGTTGTGGAAGTGACTTGTAAGGCCGGTGATAAGACAGTGAAGGCATACGGGAAGACCAAAATCAACGGTAAATACGCAATCACCGTTGAAGGATACAACTACCGTAAATACGGTGGCGACGTCTGCACGGCCAAGCTTCACGCGCCACCTAAGGGCTCGCCGTGTAACATTCCTACAAGTTACCATTTGGGTAACAAAGGTGCTAAACTCCATGTGAAATCAAAGACAAAGTACGAGGTTGTGCTTTATGCTAAGTCTTTTGCTTATGCACCTAAGAAACCTTATGGAGAATGCCACAAGCCGGCTCCTTACCATCCTCCTTACTACTATAAGTCTCCACCACCACCTTCTCCGGTTTACTACTACAAGTCTCCACCACCACCAACTCCCACTTATGTCTACAAATCTCCTCCACCACCAACTCCGACATACGTCTACAAGTCTCCACCACCGCCTACTCCAACATATGTCTATAAGTCTCCACCACCACCAACCCCTACTTATGTCTACAAGTCGCCTCCGCCACCAACTCCAACCTATGTTTACAAATCACCGCCTCCTCCTACTCCGACCTATGTCTACAAGTCGCCGCCTCCTCCTACTCCAACTTATGTTTACAAATCACCACCACCTCCAACACACACTCCTACACCATACTACTACCATTCTCCACCACCACCAGTTAAATCTCCTCCACCTCCATATTATTACCATTCGCCACCACCACCCGTAAAATCTCCACCACCACCATATTACTATCATTCACCACCCCCTCCGGTAAAATCTCCTCCTCCTCCTTACTACTACCACTCCCCACCTCCTCCGGTGAAATCTCCTCCTCCTCCTTACTATTACCACTCCCCACCTCCTCCGGTGAAATCTCCTCCTCCTCCTTACTACTACCACTCCCCACCTCCTCCGGTGAAGTCTCCTCCTCCACCTTACTACTACCACTCTCCACCTCCTCCCGTAAAGTCACCACCACCACCATATTACTATCACTCCCCACCTCCTCCAGTGAAATTACCACCACCACCATATTACTATCATTCTCCACCTCCTCCAGTGAAATCACCACCACCACCATATTATTACCATTCACCACCTCCTCCGGTCAAATCTCCTCCTCCACCGTATTATTACCATTCACCTCCTCCACCGGTGAAATCTCCACCACCACCATACTACTATCATTCACCACCCCCTCCCGTCAAATCTCCTCCTCCACCATACTACTACCACTCACCGCCCCCACCAGTCAAATCCCCTCCACCACCTTACTACTACCACTCACCGCCCCCACCGGTCAAATCTCCTCCTCCACCATACTACTACCACTCACCACCTCCACCAGTCAAATCTCCTCCACCACCTTACTACTACCACTCACCACCCCCACCGGTAAAATCTCCACCACCGCCATACTACTACCACTCACCACCCCCACCCGTGAAGTCTCCTCCTCCACCATACTACTATCACTCACCGCCCCCACCAGTGAAATCTCCTCCACCACCATACGTTTACCATTCACCACCTCCTCCAGTCAAATCCCCTCCTCCACCATACTACTACCATTCCCCACCTCCTCCGGTGAAGTCTCCACCACCACCATACCATTACAACTCTCCACCACCACCAGTAAAATCTCCCCCACCTTCAGTCTACATCTACGCCTCTCCCCCACCTCCTACCCATTACTAGGCTCACCAAATTCAACCAAATTTCGCCATTATTCAAGTAAGTCCCAACCCTCCAACACTTTCAATATGCTCCATCCATTTCGATAGAACTTTTGTCTCAAAATCTCAGTTTCTTCTTCACAGGTTTTCTTTTTTAAAAATGAAATAAAGGAAGGGTCAAAGTTAAAGAGAAGAAGTGAACCAAATAAGGATCGTCACGTGGAAACGAGAAACACTACATCTATAACAACGGTCCACATCACTTCATCTTTGTCAATGTCGCTCATCTTCCACTTGTGCATCATCATTTTCGCGTCTTCATCAAGTCACATTGTTTCTAAGACCCTTTAGATCGTATCTATCATATTCTTCTTTGTTCCCTCTTGTTGTTAAGTGAAAGAAATGGTTTCGTTATTTATTGGGTTGTGCAAACATTCTATATATGTGTATTTTTCCTTAATGTAATGAGAGAGTTGTTAGCAAATACAATAATATTCAGTTTCTTGAGAATGTTAGATTCAATGATATCTTTCTATTTTTGAAACATAGTTTGAAAGACAAAAAAGTTAGAAGACATTCTTTTGAGTTGGACACGACATCGTTAGTTTCTAGCAGAAAGTTCTTGTTGCTTCAAACGCTGAAAGTGGAAGTAGCAAGTAGCAACATCTTTACGATCTTACTGGCAGCTTATTAATAAATGGTGTTATGTAGTTGTTAGTCAGAGAATCATTTTCGTCCAACTAATTTCTATCTGCTTTTTGGATACTGACTATTGAGCTATACTATTTGTGAAAAACACCGTATTTAAATATTTAAATTTGGTTTAAAAATTCAAATGAAAGTACATTTCTATAGATATATATATACTTTTTTGTAATTGATACCCAAAAGTCAAAACTTATCCAAATGTCGTTTGAATAGTTAACCCAAAATACCGAACCAAAAGCACATGAAAACGAATACTAAATTAATAAACTGGTTATGGTAGAAGATTAGTGGTTGTAATTTGGGCTTTAGGATAACAATAGCTGATCTGAGGCCCATTGACTAAAAAATATTTGCCTACCGTCTTTTGTCGTTGCCATTTTCTTTTGATGGGAATATGATTCTTTGATAATTATTTACTTTGTTTAAAAGCAAAAAATATTTTAAAAATAATTATATTCAAAATAAAAAAATTAGGAAGTTTCCAAATATATTTAGTATTTAATAAAATAATTATAAAAATTAAATAGTTAAGTTTATCGATTTAAGATTATTAAAATTATTTGTTACATTAAATAATTGATTTGTTATCAAATTTTAAATTAGTTAACATGTGTGAATAGTTGAAAATCTATTAATTTGAAGCAGATAAAACATCGTTTAATTAAATGAAGAAATCAACCTTTTCGCTCATTCAACAGTAATTAAACATGTAAGTGACTTTCATTTTGGAAAAATCAATTACTCTTTATGTTACAAAAAAAAAATAATGTTTTAGAAACTTTTATACATTTTCAATACATTAACTAATGATAAATTATAAAAATAATTAATTATAAAAAAATGTATTGATAACTAAAGTTTTATATATTTTTGAATAAGTACAAAAATTCTAAAGTATACATCTTGAATATTTACAAAAAAGAAACAAGCATATCTTTTGATTTCAAAATTGTACATGAGACTATGGGAATGTACATTTTGGTGGTTAAGTTCTTGTACCTAAAGAAAAAAACAGCCGAGTGATTTTGGGAGCTCCTCCTTAATATTCTGCGTATTAGATGCGCTACGCTGTCTTAATATTCTTTTTTATTTTCTTTTCATTTTTACCTTAATTTTTGTTTATTTATTAATCTATTGAATTTTCCCCTTCTGGCTGCTGTTTCTCTTCCTCTCTCTAAGGATTGATTGAATCTAAAACGCAGGAAGTAGAGAGAGAAAGAGATCATAAGCTTCGCGTCTTTGCTCAATCTCTCTCTCTATATCGCCGCTTCTTCCTCACAGATCCGTGATCCGATTTCGTGTCAAACGTACATTTCCGTAGGTACGATCGCTTAGCTTTTGTTTCGATTTCATTAGATCTATGTGTTTGAGAGACGAGCTGGTTTTGATCGCCATTCGTGTAGTTGTGATAGATTTGCTCTTGAGATCTGTGGTAGTTCGCTGCATTTTGAATCTCAATCTTCCCGAATTGATCGGTTTTTGATTTGATTTTAAAAGGTTGAATCTGAACAAGAGAAACAATTGATCATGTTCACGTAGTTTTGCTGATTGCTTTGTGTCCCCTTCCTTCCTTCCTCCATTATATGATTTGATGCATGTTGCTCGCTTACGGCTTGTGTTTACTATTGAATTTCATCTTCTATTAACTTCATTTATAAAGTTGAAAGGCCAAGTTATGCTGAAGAACGATTCATTGTGATATATGTCTTGTTTGAAACTGTTCGCAGCGAAGGTGATCATTCAAGTTTTGTAACAGACTTCGTAGAGGGCGTTTAACATAATAGCCACTTATTCTTGGAACACATACGAAGATGAAGAAAGTCTTTGGTCAAACTGTCAGAGACCTGTGAGAATTATAATCCCTGAATTTGAATTATTATCTTCAAGGCCAAATTGCTGTGTGATTTGTTTGTTTCTTGATAATATGATATATTTTTGTTTTTTCTTTTAGCAAGAGAGAGGTCAACAAGAAAGTGCTCAAAGTGCCTGGAATAGAACAGAAGGTTAAGGATACTCTTTGCTTCTTCTCTGCTTTTTGTTTTCTTTGAAATTCTGCTGAATCTGAGATTTAGGTGCTGTTTTTTGATATGTTTTGGTTGATTTTATCAGTTTGATTAATTATCTTTCTAAAGGCAAAAAAAATTATAAATAGATAAGCTTACCTTGGTAGAACTCCTCATCTGGGACGGTTTGTGGAATTTAAAGCGAGATATACAACATAGTTTCATGTTATTTCTCACATCTCTCTTTTTTCTCTCTTTTCTCTTCAGGTTCTAGATGCTACTAGCAATGAGCCATGGGGTCCTCATGGATCTCTTCTTGCTGATATTGCGCAAGCTTCAAGAAATTAGTAACTAACTAACTACTCCCACTTTCCTACTACTCTGTTTTACTGCAGTGATGGTATTGCACAGGAATAACAGAAGTGTTACTTCTCTTGCAGCCATGAATACCAGCTGATCATGGGGGTCATATGGAAACGACTTAGCGACACTGGAAAGAACTGGCGGCATGTCTATAAGGTAAAGAAAATAAATCTCATGTTGGCTTATTTCCTGGTTGTATTGCTGTAGCAGTGAATGAAACGATTTCCTGTTGGTGTTCCTTTCTATCCACTTCAGGCTTTGACAGTTTTGGAGTACATGGTAGGCCATGGGTCAGAGCGTGTTATAGACGAGATTAGAGAGCGTGCATATCAGATTTCGGTAATGAACACGCAGAGTACATTATATTATAAGTATTCAGCATCAAAAGAATCCTTTTGTGCTATATCTTAGCAGTTGACTATCTTACATTATGTTCATGTTCCATGTGGCAGACACTGTCTGATTTCCAGTATATTGATTCCGGTGGTAGAGATCAAGGAAGCAATGTTAGGAAGAAATCACAGAGCCTGGTGGCGTTGGTTAATGACAAAGAGAGAATAACTGAGGTCAGAGAGAAGGCTTCTGCTAACAGAGATAAGTAAGTTTGCTTGTAATTGTTTTTTTTTTTTTTAATTTCTGTAGTTTCTTCTCTATTTTAGCCTCGCTGGACACTTGTTTGATTTCTGGTTGCTAGTGGCCTCACAATTGTTATTATGCGTCCTAGTAGTCTATAAATTTATAGTTTAAAAATATGCTTCAGGAGCTGAACATATTAACCTGACATTATTTTCGCAACAGGTATCGCAGCTCAGCACCAGGTGGGATGTATAAGCCTTCAGGAGGATATGGGGACAAATATGATTACGAATCCCGGGATGAAGAGCGAAGCAGTTATGGAAGAGAAAGGGAATATAATTACAGGGATGATGATAGAAACAGCCGTGATGGAGATCGTCACTCCAGAGACTCTGAAGACCGGTATGGGAGAGATGGTAACAGGGAAGATGATTACAGAGGAAGGAGTTCAGAAAGGGAACGGACGTTTGAGGATGATGGCCATTCATCAAGGTATGTTGATCTGAAGTTTCAGCCTGCCTTTGGACTTGATCTAAAAAAAGAACAATTTTTAGATTAAATATATGCGCTGGGTAAATATTTGGTTGTGAGTAGCTAGCAGTACTTGATGTCAGAACGCATGTTTCGGGCCTCTTCTTAGCCTAGTTCCACTTATACAATGAAACATTAATCTTTCTCGTGTAGGGGTAGTGTTGCTCGAGCTGATGACAGTTCTCAGGATGGGAGGTAACTAAGTTTAGGCCCTTTTCTTATTATATTAAGTTTTGTAGACTTATGTCAACTAATAAGTCATAACTTCTTCTTTCGTGATTATATGATAGAGGGCAGCTCCAGAGAAAGTTTTCTGAACAAAATATTGGTGCTCCACCTAGTTATGAAGAAGCTGTCATTGACTCAAGGAGCCCTGTATATAGTGAAAGGTGATAATTCTCTGCTATGAAGATCTAGAGCTACCTTGGTTTTACTGGTTCTGATGAATCTTTTTATGCCAGGGATGGTGGGGAGACTCCACAAGCTACTGCTCCAGGAGCTGGTTCTCCTCCTCCCCCACACGCTGTTGCTCCAGGACCTGCTTCTCCCCATCCTTCACAAGCTGCTTCTCCCCCTCCCCCACAAGTAGCTGCTCCAGGGTCTGCTTCTCCTCCTGCTGGAAACAACACAGACCATAAATCTACTGGTTTTGTTAATGAATCTTCTCCTCAGAACTTTGAGGCTTTTGATGAGTTTGATCCACGCGGTGCGTTTTCAGGTACAGAGTTCTCGAAGTTTGAGATTCTTTAGTTCGTAGTTTGTATCATCTTTGAAATTTTCCTTAGTTTTTCTTTGCTTTTCAAACTTCTCTGCTCCATAGAGATAAATTTTCATTGTTAGTTTGGTTCTTATATCGGTATCCCATAAACCTCTCTGCTCGTTCTGAGTGTTAACGTTGTGCTTCATTTCTTTCCCAGCTGGCCCTCCAGCATATGCATCTGCAGACGGTGTTTCAGCTCCTCCAACAGTGCCTTCTACATCTGCTCCTCCCACCTCAAACAGTGTGGAGATGGACTTGCTTGGCTCCCTTGCAGACGTATTTTCATCAAATGCCTTGGCCATTGTACCGGCTGAGTCTACCTCTGTTGAAACCAATGGACAAGCAAATGCTGCTTCGTTTTCTACATCTCAGCCGTCAACTCAGGTATTGACAGAGGGCTTATGCTGTTGTCCTCGTCGATGCCCTTCTTTTTCTTTGTAACATTTTGATTATTGCTTACTAAAATCATCCCCCGTTATACAGACATTTGATGACCCATTTGGTGAATCCCCTTTCAAAGCCTTCACTTCAACAGACAGCGACTCAAACCCGCAGCAAAGCTTTGGTGCTCCTTTCCAGCCAACACCACCAGCCTTCACCTCGGAGGTTTCACATTCTGAAACTGCTCATAACTTTGGCTTCGGGGACTCATTTTCCGCTGTTGCCAATCCTGAACCTGGTGTTCAGAATGAGCAACCTCCATCAAACTCACCAAGTTTTCCTCAAGAGCAGTTTGACACATCTGAGGGTGATTTTGATATTCTTGCTGGCATTCTCCCACCATCTGGTCCTCAAGTTTCAGTCCCTCAACAATCGAGTGCCTCAGTACCAACATCTCATTTTCCTCCCAGTGGAAACAACATGTACGAGGGATATCACCCTCAGCCGGTATCTACAGCTCCAAACATGCCTGGACAAACTCCATTTGGGCAATCTGTACAACCATATAGCATGGTTCCTCATTCACAGAATATGACGGGAGTCGCACCGTTTCACAATGGAGGCTTCATGGACCAGCCTGGCTCAGCCGTTTACAATCCTGGAGCAGTCACTTCACACCCTACAACCGAAAGCTTTCTTCCACGACCAGTTGCTGCCACTTCATCGAGCTCACAGAACACTTACTCCAACCCCAGTGGGCCAGCTGGTCAGTTCATGGGACACCAGGGTCAAGGAATGCCGCCTTCTCATGCTCCACAAAGAACTCAATCCGGGCCTGTTACTTTGCAAGGGAACAACAATTTCATGGGAGACATGTTTACACAAGCTGAACCGACAAGCTCAGTGACGTCATCCCATTCAGATCTCACACCTATAACAGGAGCGATTGAGATCGTTCCTCCGCCTCAGAAAAAGTTCGAGCCAAAATCATCAGTCTGGGCAGACACATTGAGCAGGGGGCTTGTTAACTTTAACATATCTGGACGTAAGATAGATTTCCGCCCCACAACATGTGAAAGAAAGAAAAAAAGTTCCGGTTTCAATCAAAATATGTTCTAACACCTTTTACTTTTCTTGTACGTATGGCAGCTAAAACAAATCCATTGGCAGACATAGGAGTTGACTTTGAGGCGATCAACAGGAGAGAGAAACGGCTAGAGAAACCAACAAACACACCACCAGCAGCATCGACTATCAACATGGGTAAAGCAATGGGATCAGGCACTGGCTTAGGTCGTGCCGGTGCAACAGCTATGAGACCTCCTCCAAATCCAATGGTAGGCTCTGGCATGCCCATGGGCGTCGGTGGCATGGGTGTTGGTAATGGTGGATATGGGGGTATGAACCAAAACCAACACATGAGTATGGGAATGGGACCAGGCATGAACCAAAACCAACCAATGGGAATGGGAATGGGACCAGGCATGAATCAAAACCAACCCATGGGTATGGGAATGGGACCAGGCATGAACATGAACATGGGAGGATATGGCCAAGGTTATCCGATGCAACCACAAAACCAAGGGATGGTCCCTGGTCCAAACATGCCAGGCAGCAACAACAACTATAATCCAATGATGGGTCAGGGCGGATACAACCCTCAACAATCATATGGGGGTGGATACCGGTAAGATCAAGCCAAACCATTACTCTCCACTTGTAAAATCAAGAACAGAACACTCTGGTTCGGTACCTCTCTGCGCTTGTTTGCATTTTTTTTTACCTGAGACGTGTAATATCAGTCGATAAACTAGTCGGATTGGCCAACCGCTTCACGGAAGTACTCAGGTTACATTATTCATCCTCCCAGCATCAGGATTTTCTACTCTTCTTTGCCTTTGTTATATGCGTATAAATTGATATATTACACAGATTCTATTTTTGAGGGTTTCACGTATTGAATGTGTAAAACATTTTCCATTCACGGAACAAATAAAATATTCTCTTTTTTCTTACATGTTTGAATTCATTTACTTTTTTTATTTCTTCATTGTGTCACTCCAAAAAGACTTGGATTCTATCACCAGCAGTGTCCTTAAAATCCAACAGAAGTTTCCCTCCGACTTCATCAGCTGCATCGTCCATCAATTGCTTCAGGTTCACGCCTCCTAAAGCTACAAAAAAGCCTCAGGCTCCGTCAGTAACTGGAACACAACAAGCAGACAACGAATAAGACTCACTATTACCTGGTACAATGTTGGTGACACCTTCCAAGAATCCAGCCTGCTCCAACCATAAACACACGTTTTGCTTTGCATCAATCAGTACAGAGAAACACACATTCGCAAAATGTAACAAGACGTACCGGGATTCTAACGTCGAGTTTCTCAAACCCATCACGTCCAGTGATCTTGATCCTCAGAAACCTTGACCAGATTCTTGAAAAGGGGTTTCTTGATTCATTAGACACCACCTCAGGTATCATGACTTCAACAACCGGATCCACTCTCTGTTCTGAATCATCTTGCACAACTCGTTGGCTACCATATACGCTTCTCTTGCTAGATCCTTAAACATGGTAAAAAACATCGATATAGTTAGGCTTGACTGATATCCTCACATAGGTGAAAACCTAGATGTTTCTCACCTCTATCTGATGAAGAGGATGCAGCATACCGCTTCTCTTCCTCACGGTAGGTATCATAGCCAAGAATCTCTTCAATTTCTTCTAAAGACGGCATGCTTCCAGGTGGAGGAATCCTTCCACCCTTAATCGCCAATAGAGCTTCCTGCAATGCTTCTACATACAATAAGTCTCTTGGTCAGGACAATGAGGCTACACATTATTGACTGTCACTCACCTGCATTGCTTGAATTGATACCCCAATCAAGGACATTGGATATGCAACTAGCTTATATCCAATCTCTTCTAGCTCAAGCGGGTTTAGTATCGGGATTTTCCCACCACTTTCAAGCATATTAGCCTACATAAACAGCACACAAATGTAACTTCATCTCTCTCTCTCTCTCTCGGTAGTATCAAGATTAGAGCACGACGTTAAGTTACCAGTTTAGGAACTAGTGGATAGACATTGCAGAATGATTTCATCTCTTCTTTAGATACAAGAGAATCAACAGAGAGAACATCTGCTCCAGCATCTGTAAAAGCTCTTGCCCTACTAAACGATTCCTCCAGAGACATCACTTCTCTAGAATCAGTTTGAGCTACAATGACAATGTCTGAACCACACTCTCTACGCGCATCAACCGCAGCTTTGACACGGATCACTGCTTCCTCTCTAGAGACCACCCCTCTCTCACCACTACAAGAAACCTGATCGTTGATGATGATTCCAGCAAAGCCAGCTCTGATATACCCCTTGACTGTTCTCTTAACATTCATGGCGTTACCAAACCCATTGCCACCGTCTCCAATCACCGGAATAGACACAGACTGAGTGATCTGTTGACCTTGGTCAACCATTTCTCCATATGAAATGAGTCCTTTATCAGGTAAACCAACCCGAGCTGCTGAAATTGAGAAACCTAACTTGGGTAGAAAGACAATCAGCAATACATAAAAGTTCGAAAAGCAAACATCTTTCTTAAACTTTTAACTGTAAATTCGTCAACTTTAAGATGGACTTCGCAATAAGCAGTGCTGAAACTGAGAACCCTAACTTGCACAGAAAGTAATCAGCAAAAGCAATACACATAGATACATAAAGATCAAAAAGCAAACATCTTTCTTAATTTTTTAGCTAAAGAGAAGTGTAAAGTTTTCAACTTTAAGATCAAGAAGAGTTGGTTTAGCAGATTCATCACTTACTAGTGGTGATACAGTAAGGAAACCCAGCTCGCTCGACGAGTTTGGCACTAAGAGCATCGAAGCAGCAAGGACCTTGAAGGACACCAGGGGACTGCATGATCTCTCTTAGCTTCTTCGCCGGAGAAGATGGGTTTGAGTTTTCAGAGGAGTCGGAAACTGCTGCGGTGACGTTAATGGCGCCATGGAATCGGCTTGAGACAGAGATGGGTTTTGTATATAGCTGTCTGATGGAGGGGGTGGAATCTGGAGGGAAGAGGATGGGTTTAGATTGTTGTTGATGGAGAATTCGAGGAGGAGAAGAGGTGTAAAAGCTAAGTGACGCCATTGGAAAGGATTCACTTTGATTCGGAACAAAAAGACTTGTGATTGATTAAAGAAGAAGAGTGGTTGGACAAACCGAACAGTTTCAGTACCAGACCGAACCGAGATTGGATAGACTAGGGGCTATTGAACCGGAAATCCGAACCGAAATACAGAAAACTTGAATCTTGATTTGTAGAAATATTTAGAAAACTGAAAGTTTGAAAAATCTAAAAAACATAATCTAAATATATGAATTAAGTATTCGGAAATATCATTCAAAATCCAAATAACTAATTCAAATATAATTTTGTGGTTGTGTTTTGGTATAGTAATGATAATATCTAAATATATTTGGGGTTGGTTAATTCATTATTAACCAAATCCTAAAGAATTTGAGTCCAAAATAAATTTTAGTTAGTGTTAACATGACTCAAAATATTATTAATCAAATTTCAGGTATAATTAACCAAATCCGATATGAACATATATAAATTGAAAAAAGAATCAGACAAACTCAAAAATTCAAAAACTCAAATTATCCAATCCAAACTTAATAAATATAAGAACACTAATAGACTGAACCAAGTTAAATCATATCACTTGGAATATTACTAACTTGGAATATTACTAACTGAATCAAAATAATCTTTTTAATCAATTATAAAATTTATCCAAAACTTTTGGAATATTATTAAACGAATCTGATTTAAACATATATTAAAAACAATTCTTCCAAATAATTCACTAAATTTATATTAAAATAGTTTTAAAAATAGAAAATGATCAAAGAGTTTCGTTAGAAGATAAAAATCTTTTATATCTATATTTTATAAATATATACAATTATTTAAATAAATAATAAAAATATATAAAAATATTTTTTATTAATTTTTTGAATAATATATTTTTAGTTCAAATTTTTATTTTCTATTTAACAGTTTTGTTTTTTAATTTTTAATTTTAAAATTTAACTTTTTTCAAAAAACTATTTTAAAATATATATTTTAAATTTAATATCTATTTATTTATATAATTTTGAACTCCGACCTCTATAAAACTTTACCATTAAAACCAAAACTATTAATTAATTTTAGAGATTTAAATGACTATATTTTTTTTTATCATTTTTAATGACAATTTATATAAATAATTATTTTTTCTTTAATAAACTATTTTTAGTTGATTCTTATCAAACTATATTTATGATAAAAAGAATATTTTTTTTGTAGGATTGTATTAGAAAATTTCTCTATATAAAATCGTAGAGAGAGACATAAACAGCTAAATCTGAATAGAAAAAAAAACTAAAATCCAATCCAAACTTGTAGTGTTGTAACACTTGATCCAGGGACCTAGACCGAACCAAGTTAAAGCATGTCACGTGAGTGTGGTTTAGGGTTCGCGTGATCATCTCCTTCCTCAACACCATCATCATCTCTTCTTACATCGCCCCGACTACTTCAGACACACCCCAAAAAAAAAAAAAACTTAACCTTTCATCCGATTTAAACTTCACTTCAGTAGCATCGCCGTGCATCAGTTCCTCCGTCCACATGTTGTCATCTTCTCCGATTGCAATTTAGGTTTGAAAATCAGTAAAAATGTCTACTTGAAATCGAAAAATGAGATCCTTTCCACTACATTGACAATGGGCAACTGCAACACTAGAGACGAAGCTTCCGCCTTGACTCCTCAAGCTCAAGCTCAAGGTCTCCCTCGATCTCTCTCTCTACTTCACTTTCTTGATTCTGATCTCTCTCTCTTTGGTTCTCACATCGCAGCTCAACAGCTACAAAAGAAGCACTCACGCTCCGTCTCAGATCTGAGCGATCCATCTACTCCCGACTCTCGCACTCCTCCTTCCGTCATACCCTTCACTCTCTTCGAGCTCGAGACCATCACCAAGAGCTTCCGCCCCGACTACATCCTCGGAGAAGGCGGCTTCGGCACTGTCTACAAAGGCTACATTGACGACAATCTCCGCCTTGGTCTCAAGTCTCTCCCTGTCGCCGTCAAGGTACTCAACAAGGAAGGTCTCCAAGGACACCGTGAATGGCTTACCGAAGTCAACTTCCTTGGCCAGCTCCGTCATTACAACCTCGTCAAGCTTATTGGTTACTGCTGTGAAGATGATCACCGTTTGCTTGTTTATGAGTTCATGCTTAGAGGCAGCCTTGAGAATCATCTCTTTCGAAGTAATACCCTCTTCTCTCCATTCATAGTCTATACTGATGAGAAACCAGACATGTGTTCTTAAGAATGTTCTAAAAATCGGTCTTAGCGTCCTGTCTAGGTGGCGAATCAGTCATAAACGAAACGGTTTTACTGGTCTAGTTGGGAGCTTAAGCAATGCTATGTAATTACTGTCTAGCGATTTCTTGAACAATGGTTACTATCTTGTTAGTGTATAGCTTAATCATGGTCTCTCTCTTCAGAAACTACAGCTCCGTTATCTTGGTCTAGAAGGATGATGATTGCTCTTGGAGCTGCCAAGGGGCTTGCTTTCCTCCACAACGCTGAAAGGCCGGTTATTTACCGGGATTTCAAGACTTCCAATATACTGCTTGACTCGGTAACTAGTTCTTCTTTTTCTTTCAGTGCTGCTGCAAATACCTTTTCCACATCTAATGTATATATGCTTGTGCTGAATGAACCCGCAGGACTACACAGCCAAGCTTTCGGATTTTGGCTTGGCTAAAGCTGGTCCCCAAGGTGATGAAACGCATGTGTCAACTCGAGTGATGGGCACTTACGGCTATGCTGCTCCAGAATACGTGATGACTGGTATAACACCTTAAACTTGGTCTGTGATGGCAGCGATGCTCAACTGTTAATATAAGTCCTAACGTTTGAATAATAGAGTAGTTGCTTAAGTTGTTAACTAGATGACATGTGGTAGCTTGCTTGCACCTCTACCTATCTCTCTTTTACTAGCTTGCTATTGTTTACCATATAGTATGTAAGATGTCGAACCATGCATCTAAAGACTCTCAAGCATTACACAAATACACACTGACTTGATATTGTTACTAATGAACAAGGACACCTGACGGCGAGAAGTGATGTGTACAGCTTTGGAGTTGTTCTTCTGGAGATGTTGACGGGAAGAAAATCGGTGGACAAGACAAGACCTAGAAAAGAGCAGAACCTGGTTGATTGGGCTCGGCCGAAGCTGAATGATAAAAGAAAACTACTGCAGATAATCGACCCGAGGCTGGAGAACCAATACTCTGTAAAGGCAGCTCAGAAGGCATGCAGCTTGGCGTATTATTGTCTTAGTCAGAACCCGAAAGCTAGGCCATTGATGAGTGATGTGGTCGAGACTTTGGAGCCTTTGCAGTGTACAGGTAATTCCCTAATCCCTGCTGGAGCTGCGTTTGCAATGGGAGGGGTGCCTGATTATAGAATGCAAAGGAGGTTTGCAAAGAATGTTGGGCCTGGTGCCATTTGCAGGTCATCACCTAGCCAAAGTTGTTCTCCGAGTGGACCTGCAGCATGCAGAGTGCGGTGATTAAGTGTGAAGTGTACATATAATCTCGGTTCGCAGTGTCTCTCCTTTTGCTAAAAAAAAAATAATGGATAAGGTTTTGCTTCATGTTGTTTTTGTTGTTGCTGCTGCTGCTGTTTGTTGCCACTTGATCTAATCTAGAATCTTTGTATGATTATGATTGAGCGTGGTTCTTGTTTGTATTCGCTCTCTGATGTATTAGTCTGACATTTTCTCTAATCACTCCAATGTGAATTTTTGTGTGTGTAAGCAGTATTGGTTTTCTTGGTATCACCTAATTTATCAAAATCACTTTCAGACGTTAAACCAAAACATGTCAAGTGAGTGTTTTTAGAGTTTACGTAATCATCTCCTTTTTCTGATTACATGTGTACTTCTGCATGGTTTTGAGATATGGTTTGCTCAATGTGTTTGAGTTTACTAGTGAAAGGAAGATTATAGCAGACAAGGTCTTGCACACTCTCCTTGACTCTGCTCACATTCTTCTTCAGCCTCCGGTTCTTAGAAAGCATCACAGATGAATTCAAAAGGGTTCTAAGAGCTGTATGTCTATGAAGCGACCCTGGTGCTTTGAATC
Source organism: Sinapis alba (assembly GCA_012274485.2). Lineage (NCBI taxonomy): Eukaryota > Viridiplantae > Streptophyta > Magnoliopsida > Brassicales > Brassicaceae > Sinapis > Sinapis alba. Next base: position 79,419 of record MU105923.1, on the reverse strand, counting down.
TGCCTCAAGATCTCTACAAGTGAGTTCTTTCTTTTTCTATAGGCTTCACAAAGATTGAACTGGCTTATCTGACTTAAATGGTTACTGGTTCGTTCACTTGTGTTTGAAGTGCAAGTTTGATTTGTTTAAGCCAATGCATGCATGGTACGTGGGAATACTTGATGAAACTCAGCAAGGTGACCGAGTAAGCTACAATTACTACTACGACTTATCTGATAACTGAGATACTAATCCTAGTCTTGATAGAATTTACTTGAAAGCTTTCTTGATGTACCTAACATTACTTCTTTTAATTTTTGTATGAATGTATATAACAATAACTGCTCACATCTTTCTCTTCCCCATGCCTCAAGGCTTAACTTTGGTTATTGTGATCAATCACATACAGTTGTACCAAAGGTGGTCTCAGTCTTCATCATCCAACTCGACTGCTTGAAAATCACATTACATGGAGACAAGTTTTACTTTAAGAGACAACGTTCTTCAACGTTAATGCAATAATTAGGCTCTTGTCTTCTTTTTTCTTTTTTTTCTTGTTGCTGATGACCACTAAAGCATCCTAGTCTCAGAAAGATTCTACTTTAAAGCTTTCTTGATGTATCTAACATTTATAATATACTATCTTTTAGTTTTTGTATTAAAACTACACTGTGTATACTATGTTTTTAATGTTTATGAGTGTATGAATTCTAAAAATAAATAAAGAAATCCATGTTGGTGACCCTAATGAAGACAAAGGTACAGTTGAAGATTCCATTTCAGAAAACGAGGTGAGTCTTTGACTTCTTAACTAAATGTTACTTCACATATTTGTCTTCTCTAGTCTTGAAACTTAATTGAAGAAGAACAAGAAGAATGAATCCATCACCAAAGCCCTATTCTAAGCGTATATTCTTCTTCATTCTAGTCTTACTCTTCTCTCTCTATTACATCTTAACCACTATCAAAACCATCACCATCACTTCTTCTTCCCAAGATCCTCACCATCATCCACAGCTTCAAGAACCTTCCATATCCCATCATTCCTCTCTTCAAGAACCTTCTATATCCCATCACTCCTCTCTTCCAGAACCTTCAGAAAACCAACAATCATCATCATCATCATCATCATCATCATTGTCTTACTTTCCTCTCTGTCCGAAGAACTTCACAAACTACTTGCCCTGCCACGATCCATCAACAGCACGACAATACAGTATCGAGAGACACTACAGGAGAGAGAGGCACTGCCCTGACTCATCCCAGGAGAAGCTCAGGTGTTTGGTCCCAAAGCCTTCTGGCTACAAAACGCCTTTTCCTTGGCCTGAGAGTAGAAACTACGCTTGGTTCAAGAACGTTCCCTTCAAGAAGCTAGCTGAGTTTAAAAAGACTCAGAACTGGGTTAGGCTTGAAGGAAACCGCTTTGTTTTCCCCGGAGGTGGAACTTCCTTCCCTGGTGGCGTGAAGGACTATGTTGATGTGATTATGAATGTTTTGCCATTAGCTTCTGGGAGTATCAGAACTGTTCTTGATGTTGGATGTGGAGTGAGTTCAGTTACCTGAGTACAAACCATAACTTGATTATTTTTTGATATTTGACTGCAGTGTTTATGGATTAATCATGTATCAGGTAGCGAGTTTTGGAGCTTTTTTGCTTAACCATAACATTTTGACAATGTCAATAGCACCTAGGGATATACATGAGGCTCAAGTTCAGTTTGCATTAGAACGTGGACTCCCTGCTATGCTCGGTGTTCTAAGCACTTATAAACTACCTTACCCATCACAGTCTTTCGACATGGTTCATTGTTCTAGGTGCCTTGTCAACTGGACTGCATATGGTAATGTGTTTATAATAACTATGCATCTAAACACTTTTGTATCTTGTGTAAGTTCACTGTGTGTTTTATAACTTTTGGTTGATTCAGATGGGCTTTACTTGATGGAGGTTGATCGTGTTCTACGTCCTGATGGATACTGGGTGCTGTCTGGACCACCTGTAACATCAATGGTTAAGTCCAAGAACCTGAAGAGAGATTTACAGAAGGAGATGGAGAAACTAAATAATGTTTTCAGAAGTCTTTGTTGGGAGAAGATTGCTGAAAGATACCCAGTTGTCATATGGAGGAAGCCTTCTAATCATTTGCAGTGTATACATAATCTAAAAGCCCTAAAGTTTCCTCGTTTCTGCTCTTCTGGTGACCCTGACTCTGCATGGTGACTTTACTTCCTAACAACTTTAACTTCCTCCAGCATCTGCAGAAGCTTAAGCTTGACTCAGTTACATCTTTTTTTTAACAATAGGTATAGAGAGATGGAGCCGTGCATAACTCCTCTTCCAAATGTCAATGACACACACAAAAGCATTCTTAAAAACTGGCCTGAGACACTAAACCAGACGCCTCAGCGGATCAGAACTGGATCAATGCATGGAGTGACCATTTCTAGCTTCAAAGCTGACACTAACCTGTGGCAGAGAATAGTTGTGTACTATGACACTAAGTTAAAGTTTCTCAGCAATGGAAAATACAGAAACATTATGGATATGAATGCTGGTTTAGGCGGTTTTGCTGCAGCATTGATCAAATATCCAGTGTGGGTTATGAATGTGGTCCCGTTTGATCTTAAACCAAACACACTCGGTGTTGTGTTTGACCGTGGCCTCATTGGAACTTACATGAACTGGTAAAACACTCAAAAACGTTTCTGATATCATCTAATTGGATCTCTCTTATACCCGTTGTTTTTCGGGGTTTTTGGTAGGTGTGAAGCTTTCTCTACATATCCTAGAACCTATGATTTGATTCATGCCAATGATGTGTTCAGCTTGTACTTGGACAAGTAAGACCTCTTTCTCCAACTTGAAACTTTGATTTACATTAGTTTGTAATAAATGTGTAATGTTCTTTTGGTTGTTGTTGGTTCTTGTGATTAGATGTGACATGGTTGATATACTCTTGGAGATACAGAGGATTCTTAGACCAGAAGGAGCTGTTATATTTAAGGACCGTTTTGATGTACTTATCAAAGTGAAGGCTATAACTGATCAAATGAGATGGAGTGGTACACTGTATTCAGAAGAAGATAATGGTTTTGAACATGGAACGATACTAATTGTAGATAACTCAGTTAAATAAAAACCATTTTTGGGTCATATTCATACTGTGATCTCGATCTCAAAGCTTGATCTCTAATACTAATGAACAGTCCGATAGGTTGAACAAATTGACATGGTCTTAATGCATGCATGGTAGGTTTCTCTTGTTTGTATTTTACATTCTCAGTTACATTGAAACTGCAATAAAGGTCATTGTTCATTCATAACATTCTATTGTTCGTAATACGTTTGGATTCTTTTGGTGAAACATACCTATGATCATTTTCTGTTGCTATGTATAAGTAATAATATCTCTAGCTAGCATATCCATGTAGGACTATTCATGTGTGTGCGTGTGTAATGCAAGTTCATTTCTGTTGATTTTCTTGACGCAACCAAGCTCCTGATATGGCTGCTCGTCTTCATTTCCACTAGAGTTTTGGGACGTTTGGTTATCACGCACCAGAGTACAATACTTCCATAACCAAAAGCTCAGAACGCTCTTGATTCTTAGCAACTTACAAGATTATAACTGTATACTATACATTCTTTGGTTGCAGATATGCAATGACAGGATAGTTGACACAGAAGAGTGATGTTTACAGCTTCGGAGTTGTGATTTGGAGTAAGCAGTTACATGACTTCATACTTTTTTGAGTTTACCAAATGTTTTCTTGGCTATATTTTCAGGGTACTCCAAGGCTGAGTGAAGACAAAGTGAAGCAATGTGTTGATCCAAAACTCAAAGGGAAGTATCCTCCCAAAACAGTTGCAAAGGTATAGAAGTTAGAAACTGTTCATTCATTATCAGTAGAGCATCTCTTGAAGCTAAAACTTGCATTTTGATGGTGAACACAGCTTGCAGCGGTTGCAGCGTTGCGTGTGCAATATGAAGCAGAGTTTAGACCAAGCATGAGAATTGTAGTAAATGCTCTTCAACCGCTATCAAGGTCTTCAGGAACAGCTACTGCTCCTTACAGAGAAGCTTCATTATCTTATTTGTGGTTCTTGCATTTTGGATTCAGTCATGGCTTCAAAAGCTTTTGAGAGAGATGAAGATTAAGATTTGGATTTGAGTTGATGGAAGATAATTCGAATGTACACAAACTTATGACAAATCCTTTTCTGATCTTAATGAATGTCATTACAATATCATAATCATACATTATCTCATAGCTTTTGTTCTTCAAAGAGTCACTTCAAGACACTATACTAAGAACAAAGCTGTTTCAATAACTTCTGTCATCTGATTAAAAATCACTAAGTGTATGAAAAGGGTTTGCTTTAAATTATCACTAAGAAGTTGAGTAAAAAATGGCGTAGAAGCAGTTTAATTACGAGTGAACCAAACCTAGAGCCTCAGCAGCACTTTTCTGACTCTCTTCACTGCAACACATTCCCACAAACGTTTTCATTAGAGACTGTCTCTCTTCGAGCTTCATGAGTTTCTCCAAACCTCTTGCAACCATTTCCATCTCAGCCTGATGGATCAAAGTACACAAGCGATGAAGTTTAGTGAATACCAATAAGAAAGCGAAACAGAAACTGAATGGTGAAAACTTGAAAAGCAAAGAAAAACACATACAGAGTACTCCTCGGGAGGAAATATGCGATGAATGAGGCATATCTTCGATAGTTCTGCCACCGATTCAGAATGTTTACCCTGTATTTCCAGAGCCTGCAGTAACATGGAGTTTGCACATGAAAAAAACATATACTTTAGTGTTTGATTCTGATCATCCATCTAAGTTTGCGGTAACTAGAAGAAGGAACAGAAAGCTACCCAAGCTTGTAGAAACCATGAACGTGTTCTTGCAGCAACAGCAGCAGAAACCATCCTAGCAGCATCTATCTTTGCAAGCCCAATGTTCTCAGCAAGCCCAGCGATGAACTCTCTAGCATCTTCACTACAAATCTCGACAGAAGAAGACTCCCAAGGAGCTCTACATAGAGTTTTCAAACAAGTTCAGCACCATACCACCAAAAAAAGAGTAAAATCACCTTAAAAGTCAATAGAGAGTCAGACAGACACCTGCTGCAAGCATTTAGGACAAAATCAACAGTTGTTCTGTAAAAAGAATCTCGAGTATTTGTTGGCTCAATAGAGACTTGTACTCCAGCAATCCTACACACTCTACGCAGCTGTATATAAAGAGAGTAATCTAATTAACTCAAGATAGTTACATACAACCGAGTGTGAAAAGAAGAAAAGAAACAGATACTAAACTTGAATGATATCATTCTCCGTAATGTCCCTTCCACTGGTTCTGTTATCCACAATCGCTGGAAACTAAAACGATAAGTTACATTTGTAGAACGAAACCACAAACACATAAGTAATACTAATACCATTGCAAAATCAAATCTTTCAGCTTTCTACCTGAAACAAAACAGACAAAAGAAGTTCTCTTTAAGCAAAAGCTTGTCGGGAAAAGAGAAAAAACAAAAGAGAGGAGTTTAAAGAAGCAACCTCTAACGATTCTGTTGGCTTCTCTCTGATAATCTTCTTTGTCTACTTCCAAGCTCTGTTTAGGCAATGAAGCAGGCCACCATTTCGGCAAATTGTTCTGAGCTCTAAGCTTGAGGGTTCTATCTACAGAGTTACTTCGAGAAGCTTGACCAGAAGAAGCTATGGAGCTTGAAGATGAACGAATGTTATCAACAGCTACAACCACTTCCTTCCCACCAAGACTCCTATCTCTCCTAACTACCAACTTGGGTCTACCTTGTAACCCACCCTTGAAAGCTGTTCCTAAACGGACAAGAACCCTAACTGCAAAACCAAACACAAGTCCGAGCAAAACCACACCTCCAACGAACTGCATAGTTGATTTCCTGCACGTGACTACGACTCGCTTGTTGTCGTCTAGTGAGACTAGAGTTTGCAAGTCGGAGACAGCGTCTTTCCCTGAATCGAGGAAGAGTTTGAAGCGGGAAGTAGCTAGTGAGGAGATACGGTGAACGTCTAGGGTTAAGCTTAGGCTTTCGTATTCAGAGGAAGACGAAGTGGTGATTGTAAGTAGATTGCCGTCGCTGTAAGTTGAGTCTTTGGATTTTCGGTTCCGGCGAGCAGGAGAACGGCGGCGTTTTGGAGTGGAGAAGGATGAGAGAGGAGCTTTGTAGAGTTGAGGTTTGGTGGCGAAGAGTCGCGGTGAAGAAGAGGAGGAAGAAGTCATGTTCATTGTGTGATGTTGTTTCGAGTTTCGCTTGTGGACAATGAGTGGAGTTAGTTGAAGAGCTCCGGTTTGGTCGGACCAACTGGTTTAAACCGGTTCAAACGCTTTTTATTTAATCAAAAGTGTATATATTATAGAGAAACGAAAGCAAAAGGGATTACAAAGATAGATCTTCTGGAAAAAAAAACTACTAAACTATAATGAGTTGTTTTTTTTGCTTTGTTTATGTGTCTGAAAAAAAAAAAAATACATGTTTACTACAAGAAAAAGATGTTCTCAACGAACTTAACTGATTGCAGGGCGGTGAAAGTTTATTGCATTGGAACGAACCAGGTAGTATACGGTCTCGGTGACGTCCCCTGATCTCTAAAATAATCTTGGCTTAAAGAATTATGTGAGACAAAATCCTGCAATAAGAAGTGCAGAGATGCATATAAACATGGGAGATTCCAGAGTATCAAATCTTGGATTGAGAAGACGATGAAGTTGGAGAGAAGATGATTTTTTACTCAGAAAGTTTTTTTATCTGGGAAGAAGGGGCTCTCTGTCGTCTGATTCAACACGGTGAGTAGCCTGCTTAAACAGAGAAGAAAGACAGAACATGATCATCAGCATAAGTCAGAAAACTAAAAGTAAACTAGATTTGACTTAAGATGGAATGTGTGTGCGAGGGAGCTTCACCTCTTCATTTGCTCCTGCTGCCATGTTAATGAATGAGTCTTTAGCCCTGGAGGAGATAACAGAGGAAGAAAAAAGTTAGACGATGCAAATGAATCTCCCACGCTTTTGGTTTCTCTGAAAACAATTTAGTATATAAAACAGTGACTTTTTAACATAGAAAGAATACTGATCCATCAGTGAACAACAACACACCTATGACCATCCTTTGCATTAACTAATTCTAGGTTTCCGTTCTGTGGCTCATCTTTCACTTTTGCTAGGGGTGAAAAGAACTGCATTAAAAAATGAGTCAATTAGATACAGAGATTCCTCTGTGGCAAGTTAATTGATACAAACCCGGGAGCGGTTTTGTATGGGATTTTACCTGATGCATAGAAATGAAAACTATAGAAATCCCCAGAAGAAAATTCATGGTTAATACATGTCCAAAGAGTGCTGCAGATGCTATGCCAGTAAATATTGTGGCAACCGTCGATGAATATTTCTTCAATATTGTATCTGACAACATACAATAATGAAAGACAATTACTCATAAATATCCATGACAAAACTCTTAAGTTTTCTACTCATGTATATATAATAGCAAGAACCAAAATATCAAAGAACTTATCCAGAACTAATCCATAAGATTAAATGAATTTTAACATAAAATTGGTCTTTCTTTACCTGCGTATTTGAAGAAAAAGGAGGATAGAATCCCTTGTGCTGCGTTGTTCATTATCAGAAACACGGTCGCCCTAGAATGTCCTTGTAGGATGTCAAAACTGGCAGGACCTGTCGACAGTGGCAAACCTGTTAGCAATGCGTCTAACACGATTTCGAGAAGCTTTTCTGGCATTTAATTTGCTTAAACATTTATCATATTTTTCTCTGCCGAGATAAAAATACACATACCTTTATATATAACAGTTCCTAGTATTCCAAGGAAGTTGAATATTGCACCATACCCATAGAGGAATAAGTTCTGCACCACGATATTAATGTCTTACATCCAGAAAACACAAACAAACTATGTATATAGCTGCAACGGTCAGCACAAGCCTTCTACTGTTACTAGAAGCCTCTCGCTTCTCTGATGCTACATGGAAAAAAAAAACTAATGTATGAGGAGTAGCTAACCTGAAGATAAATGCTTGTCTCATACTGGCTCTTTAAAGCATACTCGTTGTAGACAGATGCCAAGGATGGGACAGTAACCTGCAAGTAATGTGCTTAATAAGCCTCTAAAACGAACTAAACTTTTATTTTTTGTAGAACTAGGTGAGCGATTACATGAATTTTAAAGAGTGTGTGTGCATAATAGAGTCACTTCCATACTACATCTCCAAGAAAAGTAAATGGAAGCACCAAAAAGTGTAACTTACAAAGATAAAGGTACAGAAGTATGCACCCGTAGCAATTGGAACAGCGATAGTAGTAGCACCTTCAGGAAGAGAACGAAGCTGATTTACACTAATCCCTATCAGCAACAGAGCAAGTGCTTCCCACTACAACACAAAGTCAAAACAAACTCAATTCCATTTAAGAGTAGGAGGCAAGGAAGGTCAAACAGAAATGTCCATAATAATGTGTCTGATACCATACAAAAATCACATATACAGACAACCGAAAATAATTGAAGCTGACCTGTATGATGGAAAACCGTCGCTTCATTATCATCTTCAGTAGTACAGCAATTACCAGAACCTTTAGATTGCTGAGCATCTTCACAGTAGCAGGATTGAAATATAGCTGTCACACCAGAAAAGTGAATTGCTATGTGAAACAAAAAATTAAGAAAGATAGTACCAAATAGTAGCCGAGAAGGGTAGATAAATACAACAGCAGAGTATGCTGTCATTATGTTATTAAGCAATTATTCAGTGCAGCTATAACAGCAGACACAATCATCTATCACCAGAAAGCAAACATATTGCAGAATGCCAAGCAGGACTTGGGGAGTATTTACGATAAGGAAAAATGAGAAGGAAATAGCATTTAGTTAGGAATGATAATATAACAGTATGCATAGGGACCAGTAGGCGTCTACAAGAAAAGATGTAAAGTCCAAAATCAAGGATCAACAAATTTGATCAGATGGAGTAGATATTCAAAAGGGCAAAATAGGAATGAGTCTCACAGAAACCAACTATGAATAATGTTGTAAAGGTTTCTGACATCCCAAAATTATGGTTCCCAAGTCAGTATAACAGAAAATCTCCAAAGCAAATAGGTTCCTAACAACCCTATTCAAGGAGTCAAAATGAGACCATAGCTAATGTCTCTGCTTTTACTCTTATGTTAGATGGAACCATTCCTAAGTTCTTATAGTGTCAAAGCCCCAAAAGACACCAGAAAGCTGGAAAAAAAGTTTACAGCAAAACTTAAAACAGCTATGAGAATTCTGCAATGAAATTGCATTTCTGAATCTTAAATAGACCAAAGGATCGATAAATTTCAAAATAAGAAAGCACGTGCACCTGCATTGTGAACTTAAGATAGTTATTAATGGCATACAACCCTGCTGGAACAGCGAGAAGCACGTTGTTCCGAGCTGCCTGTGAAAAAAGTGTAGTATTAGATAGATGTAGTGATCACATACCATCTACATTTCAAATTATCATGCTTTGACAACCAGGTGTATAATAATATACACAAAGCTTATTAGACATTGAGAGCCCACGAAACTAACTTTTATATTTGAGACTCTGCCATACCACACTCTTAATTGAAAGGGAAAGCTACCTGGACAAATGTGGTAAACGATAGTAGAGGCTTCTCCCCAACTTTTTGGTGCCTGGCCTACAATAATTCCACACAAAAAAAAGTCGAGTATTAAAAGGGGGCCACTTTCCTATCGAAAAGCAAAACACGTGATAGAAACTGCCTCTATGCACACAAATGAAAGAATATGAACCCCACTTCCTTCCGTTACCAGTTAATCAACCAAACCACGCCTACAATTTAGCAACGGAATATGACTTTCAAAAACCTCAGGCAGCAATTGCTTTCATGTTCTAGTGCAGAAGAAAGAAACGTCTACCAACTAGTGTCTAGACGTAAGAAAGAAATGTAAGAGAAATGAAAATTCACAAGAGCACTGAAGTCAATTTTGCAGAAACGTACCTCGATCAGAAGCATGACAAGCGCAAAGATAACCTTGGCGATTTCTGTCAAGAAGTTGACGCTAATAGGACTAAAGTTGAACTTCCCATCCACCTTCGACATGTACACTAGTACAGGCTGTAAGGGGCGGGCATAGGAAAGAAAAAAAAACGAAATCTTTTAAACAATTTTGAAAAGCAACCTACTATGATTATGTATGGTAGTAGTAGTAGTAGTAAACATTGAAATAGAAGGAGTTTCTTTTAAACCTGTAGACCAACAAGCATGCAGTCACCGACAACCAAAAAGACATTGAGGGCTCGTTGTTTAGAGGAAACTCTAATCTTGCGGTTGTCATAAGCTCTCGCTATAGCTTTGCTACTGGGAGAAACCAACCTTGAACGACATACGCTGCACTCAGCCATCCCGTTCTTCTTCATCAGCCTTTCCCCCCCAAAGCTAAGACTGAGCTAAACCTGGAAACACAACACAACAGAAGCATTCAATATAAGAAAGAAACTCCTTTTAAACACTACAAAACGACAAGTGCCAAGAGCTAGGAGGCCAAAGAGTGAATTTTGCATACAACCCAAGTGAAATCCTTCCATCAGATCTCAGTAGACGTAAAATTACAATGAGCAAAAAATAGATCTTTGGTAGCAGAATCAAGTGGCTACATTGTGAACAACAGATCGATCAAACTAACAACCTCAATCGAGTTATAAGATCAGCTCAATGACGCATCCCCAAACCAAAACCTCCTCCCGCTTAAACCGCGTAAGGAATTCGAATTCGATACGTTTCTGTCTCAACGTTCCTCTCTCCGTCGTCTGTGAGATCTCAATTACAGAGATTCAAAAGGATCTAGAGAACAACTCTCTTCAGCTCGAGAACAGATGTGAATGCAGAGAGAGAGATGAGGAAGACGAATCCGTCGGTTGATTCAAGTGCGCTCTTATGCTCTCGCACGACCGACCCCTTTGCTTTGCTTTGCTTTGATTTCACAACACCGTTTTATTGCGTTTCTTTGAAAAAAATAATAAAACAGTCGAAAAATAATACATATTTTTTTATTTTCTGTTTCTTTCTTACGGGGACACTTGGCGGTGAGTGTGACAGACCAATGATATTTGAGTATGAGTTGCAGTGAAGCTTTAGTGAGGGTGACGTGTCATGCGGCTGATGGAGGCTTCGTATCGGTGGTGAAAGTTCCCGTAACTATTGGTCGTTTTTTAAGTATTTCTTTTTTAACTTACGTCATTAACGTAAAAACCCAACTTTAATTGATTTTGTTGTTGTTGTAGGAGGTGAGGTACCTAAAGATACGAGTTCTTAATTAATTAATAAGACTCAAGGTTCGAAACTACGCTAGGCGTGAGTCGGGCGGTCGGTCTGGGCCTATCGATTTTTCAATAACTCGGAGATTAAACGGAGATTAATCGGGGAGTAATTTTTGAAACAATATGCTAATATATAATTAATTTGGTATCTACATGAAAATTTTAACGTAGTCTGGTGGTTGAAAAGTGGCTCACTACTACACGTGATCCAGGTTCGAGTCCTTGTCAACATTTTTTTTAATTTTTCTTACACTTTGCTCTATTACATGATAATTACGATATTGCCACTGTCTCTTTCCCCAATTTTTCTGCAACCCTATCCGTGTTTCTTCTCCAAATACAGATTGTCTTTCATTTTTTTTTTTGAGTTTTTTTATGTTTACAGCAAAAACAAGTTAATTACTTTCGATTTAGAAGATATGGGGTTAATATTTTTAGATTCAAGCACTTCGGTATTGAGATTTTGTGCGCCGATTTCTTGAGCTCAACGGTGAACTCGGAGAAACATCAGGTCACCGCCTAGCCACGCCGATCAGACCCTTTTCGCCACGGTGGCCACACGATCAGCGCTTATCCGGCCGAGAACTCGGTAAACGCGGCGCGTTTTCGAACATGGATAAGACTATAATGTTTTTCTTTTGCAAAATATCAATAACTCAATAATGAAAGTTTGATTACAATCAAAACTGAAATCCTATATTGTTCAAGAGCTGATATGATCCTAAAAGCTGTCGAAAAAGTAAAAAAAACCTATAACATCAAGGAAAGTCTAACAACATGATCAAAGGAAGGTTCTTAGCGGGGGTTCTTAGTGGAATTTAAGAATCGGTTCTTAATTTTAACAAAGGAAAAGTTAAGAACCATCTCTTAAATAGCCGATTCTTAACTTTTTTAATATTTTACGTCATCAAGTTGTGTTGCTATTGAGTATAAGCAATCCTCATGTCTTCATTGTAATTTCTTATTGTCTTACATTTTCATGTTTATGTAAAATTGTATGACTAGAAGCCATAGTAATTTGTGACTTTTGATTAATTATATAAATTAAAAAAATAATTAACTTGTATTGTGATATAATTTTCTTTTTCTCTTAAATTTTTTAAAATTTATTATTACTGGATCAGTCAAATTATTTAAATCTAATAAATTTTATTTATTTCAATTCTTGATCATATATTGATAGAAACGCATGAAATTTGTTGATGTTATTCACAAACAAATGCGAATACATTTTTATTAGATTATTTAATTTTGAACGCAAACTTATTTGTGACAACAACATTTGTACGGTTCACACCGGTCAAAAATATAATCCCACTGGTCACAAAACTTTGCGCACCCGTATCTCCCATCATAATCACACGGCGCTGAGATATGGAAGCATACTACAGTCACCCAATTTATTCTATAACCTACTTTTATATGAATAATATTATTAAATCAATAAATATAATAATCAAAAAGATAAAAGTGTACCTATAATTTAAAATGCATAAAAATAAGTTTTACCTGAAGTAGTATAAGCAGGGGTAACTGCCGCAGTTGACGTATGACAATCAACAAAAGATACGATGAAAAAAACAGTAAAAACAAACATAACTAATGTTTTCATAGTGATAACCATTTTATAAATAAGTTTAAAACTTTATTGTAAGATAATCTCTTTAACTTTTCTTGTTTGTTGAGTTTTTCTTTACTTTTTCTGATTATATTTATAATGACACATACACATTAAAATAAAATATTTTCTTGGTCAAAGATATATAAGAGAATATAACATTTCCTTTTATATCTAATATAATAGATTTTTAGTCAAATATAATTTGAGAACTACTAATATAAAACTGCACAAACAGAGTGATAATTAATACTTACATACTAATTATTGTCAAGACTTGACTGAATGGAATTTACATACTAGTACATCCTCTTAAATAGAAGATTTGATGATATAAATGGATTTTTCTATAATATATTTTCTTTAAATAGCATTTTATAATTAAACTAGAAAACAGAGGAATACTCTTAGAAATAGAGAAAAATAGCAATTGAGTTGATCGGTTTCGATAGGAACGCACTAGCACTAAAGTGTTTTCTTAAAAAAATTGTTAAGATTTCTATAACTTTCTCGATCTCATATTGCATTAGTGTATTTTGTTGAATCATAGACTATGGAATTTAATGTGAGATACTGTCGATTGGAAGTTAACATGAATGTTTACATACAAATCAGGTTTCGGACATCAAATTTAACATTTGCCTAATATAATTTTAGTTAGTTCAGCTGTTTCCTTGGTGAAGTGATACTAATATACGCATGTATATAAATAATCTATACACAAACATGTTACATATGGATCTATACTATCTTGATAAGAAAAGTCTACAATATTATAAAGAACACTAAACCAGATGAAAAGAGAAGGTGAATCTTGCATAACCCTCAGAGAAACCCTAGAAAAAAAAAACAGCAGAAAAATTATTTACACATAAAAAGAAAACAAACAAATCAATCAAATAATACACGCACACAGACTCTTCAGTTAAATCCTAAAAAAATATCAACTACTACTGCTAAACCCACCACCTTTCATCATCTGAAGAAACTCTTTGTAATTAACTCTATTTGCATAATCATCTTCTTGCAACCTTCTAGGGTTTTACCTTGCTTGAGTCCCAAGGAAGCCATCACAGATTTCAACTCATCCACAGTGAGAAACCCATCTCCGTTCTGGTCAAACACGTTAAACGCTTCTCTCATGTCCTCTTCTTCGGTTTCTTCATCGTTGTGATGCTCATGGGCAATGGATCCGTAAAGAGACCCAAACTCGTCTATGTCAACGCATCCATCTCTGTTTGTGTCGATGTTATGTATCATCTGAGTTAGGTGTTTTACTGGTATGTAGATTCCTAGATTCTCTAGTGAGTCGTTGAGCTCTTGATTAGTGATCCGACCGTCTCCGATCTTGCCGAACGTCTGAAAAACACGTTTTAGCTCTTACGGGTCTCTCTTTTATTGAAATATAATCAAATCTCATCATATTCTTATTGAGAAAACAGCCATTAAAACCTTGAACTTTCAAATTAAAGCCAAAAAAACCTTCAACTCATGTTTGAGCCAAAAAAATCTTCAACTTTTAAATATTGGTCATTTTAACTCTCATATTTTGTTGACTCGGCTATTTAAGAAACCTGAATAGTCAACTAATAAAACCGATTAAAAATAAACGTTTGTTAACTCTTTAAACGACATCATTTTAAAAACTGGTTAAACCATTGATCAAACAACGTCTTTTTGCTTCTGTAAACACTTAAATCATCTCTTTCGTGAAACCATAACCCCAAATCAACTTCATCTTCTTCACTCTGGTTTCACGAAAGAGATGTTTTAAGTGTTTATAGAAGCAAAAAGACATCGTTTGATCAATGTTTTAATCATTTTTTAAAATGATGTCGTTTAGAAAGTTAACATACATTTATTTTTAATCGGTTTTATTAGTTGACTATTCAAGTTTCTTAAATGGCTGAGTCAACAAAATATGAGAATTAAAATGACCAATATTTAAAAGTTGAAGATTTTTTTGGCTCAAACACGAGTTGAAGGTTTTTTTGGCTTTAATTTGAAAGTTCAAGGTTTTAATGGTTGTTTTCTCTATTCTTATTTACATAAGTTAGTTATATTTACATAAGTTAATTATTAAACAAAGAGTTATTGATCTTTCATCATAAAGTTACATCTCTTAGATTAAGAGTCATGTCTCTTCAATACATTATTTGATCTCTATATATAGATCAAACATGATCATTAAAAATTAATTCCCTCCCCTCCCCCTCCCCCCCCAAAAAAAAGTCTCTGTTTCAGCCTTTTATACATCTGTTTTAGTTCGTAAACCTTGTGTATTACCATCTCGCTCGACCTTCTTAATTCCACCAATCCATCTAGCTTTAAGTGTTCTTTAGCCGATTATATTTAGGCTTGGATTTCCAATCTTGCATATTTCTGATTACCAATGATGCACATTCAAAGATACTGAAACTCTTATTTCACATATCACTCAGCTCAGTAAAGAGCTTATCCCATCAAGTTGTGGCACTATTTACTATAAGCAATCCTCATGTCTTCTTTTTAATTTCTTGTTGTCTAACATTTTTTATGTTTATGTGAAATTGTATTTGTATTCTGATTTTATTTTATTTTTCTCTTAAATCTTTTTTAAAAATTATTATTACTAGGGTTTAATCAAATCCATTCAATGTAATAATTTTTATTTACTTTCAATTTTTTTATCATATATTGATAAAAACGCATGAAAACTGTTGATGTTATTTTCAAACAAATGCCAATACATTTGATTAGATTATTTTATTTTGAACACAAACTTATCTGTGACAACAACATTTATACGGTTCACAATGGTCATAAAGATAACCCCACTTGTCACAAAACTTTGAGCACCCAAATCGCCCATTAAGATCACACGGCGATGAGATATGGAAACATACTACAGTCGCCCAATTTATTCCATAACCTATTTATATGAATAATATTATTGAATCAATAAGTATATTAATCAAAAAGGATAAAATCATACCTATAATTAAAAAGTATAAAAATAAATTTTACCTGAAGTATTAGCAGGGGTAACTGCTGCAGTTGTCGTATGACAATCAACAAAAGATACGATGAAAAAAGCAGTAAAAGCAAACATAACTAATGTTTTCATTGTGATAACCATTTTATAAATAAGTTTAAAACTTTATTGTAAGATATTCCCTTTAACTTTTTGTGTTTGTTGAGTTTTTCTTTACTTTGTCTGGTTATATATATAATGACACATACTCATTAAAACAAATATTTTCTTGGTCAAAGATATATAAGAGAATATAACATTTCCTTTTATATTTAATATAATAGATTTTTAGTCAAAATATAATCTAAAAATTGACTATAGAGCTGCACAAAAAGAGTATGATAAGATAATATATAGTTACATACTATTTAATGTCAAGATTTGACTGAGTAGAATTTAATTTGTATGATAGAAATGGGTTTTGCTATAATATATTTTCGTTAAATAGCATTTTCATAATTAAACTAGAAAACAGAGGAATACTCTTAGAAATAGAGAAAAATAGCAATTGATTCAATCAATTTTGGTAGGAACACACTAGCACACTAGCGCTAGAGTGTATTTTTAAATTCGTTAAAATTTCTATACCGACTTTCTCGATCTCAAATTGTGTTAGTGAAATTTAGATGTCGTTGAATCATAGACTATGAAATTTAATATGAGATATAGTCACTAGTAAAAAAATTAGGACCATTCTCTTAAATAGCTCTTTTTAAGTTTTTGTCACAAAAATAGCCCTAAAAAAATAAAATAACCAAAATAGATTTTTTTTTTTTTGAAATTTTGATTTTTATATTATTTTTTTGAAATTTGAAACCCTAACCCCAAACCCACCCCTTAACTCTAAACCCTAAAGTCCAAATTAGTTAACCCTAGGGATATAAATGCATATAAATGCATTTTTTAGCTTCTAAAAAAATATTTTGGTCATTTTCTTCTTTAAAAACTATTTTTGTGACAAACAAACTAAAAGAGACTATCTAAGGGAATTTCTCAAAAAACTATAACTACGGTTTTTCGTGGCTATGAATCAAATTTCATAGCTATACGAAGACATAGCCATAAAATGCCACAAAAAAGCGTAGCTATACTATCGTAGCAAAATCGGACCATATCAAATATGTGGCTGTTCCAAAATCGGGCCGTAACAAATACGAAACAAATCGAAGCTAATATGTGGCTGTTCCAAAAAAATATTTTTTTACAAAAATTAAAATCGATTATTTTGTTTATAAAATATTACTATTGTATATATTACCCCTACATACATATATATATATATATATACATACATACATGCAAAGATAAATACATTTGCATCTATAATCAAATACGTCGTCGTCTCTGCCGCACCTCCACCACCAGCTTCAGCACCTCAACTAGGCCTGGGACTTCAGATATTCGGGTCGGGTTTGGGTAAGATCTGATCGAGTCCGGTTCTTTCGGATAAATAAATTTTCTACCCAATAGATACTGGAGAGGTTTTGGTTCGGGTTTTGGATCGGATACTACCGGTTTCAGGTTGGTTCCGGGTACCCGTTTATTATGTAAATCATATATATATATATATATATCAAATAAAATTACATATAAATCAAAGAGGTTCAATGGTTACATATTTGCTCATTTGTCTATTCAAGACTCTAAAATGTCAATTTTTTTTTTTTAAATATTAAATTTGCTATATGTACTTACAATATAAAAGAATACATAAAAGTTGAAATGGTCTAGTGGTATCATGGTTGCTTTTCTACACATCCAACCGGGGTTCAAATAGAGGTGATGACAATTTTTCTGATATTCTGAGTTTTGAGTTATCTATTTCGGTTTAAATGGGTACTCGATCAGGTTTCTGGTAATAACCAGAACCGACCCGATACCCATGGGTATTAGAAGCAAAGACCCATGAGGTAAAATGGACATATCCATAACCAAACCGAACCGGTTTATTTCAGGTTGGATCCGGTTCGGATAAACGGTTCCGGTTAAAAGTCCCAGCCCTAACCAGTAACCTCAACGTCTCTGTTCCTGGCTCGTCTGCTCCGTCACACCATCACCTCCTGCACGTTTCGTTCGGCGTGTGTGCTCCGTCACACCGCCACTTCTCGAGACCTTCCTGTTTCATAACTCCTCAGATATGTATACAAAAAAAAAGAGATCAATTAGAAATAGCTTAAGGAAATGAATAGTCGGTGTCGTCTTAATCAAGCAAAGACGGTTTCGTTAAGATTCAAGCATAAACTATCTTGGCCAAAAGAAAGAAATCTTACCTCAGAGGCAACGGGTTCCCGAAAGTTGAACTTATCAAAGATTTGATTAAGTTCATCATTAACACTATCTTCAAAATTGAGCTGTTCTAGAACGTACTCTATCACAATCTCCTCAGACACCTATACGCAAACAAATATCTCAAAATCATCACCCGAACCTTTAAAAAATCCCAGACTTTAATAAAAAAAAAGAACCTACAAAATCGGTGAAGTCTCACAGTCGGCAATTCGAAGAGGAAAAGAAGCTGAAATAAATTGACGCATCACCATCAATGATACTAGAACATACCTTGAGCATTACAATCTTGAGCAAGTTTGTGTTAGAGATTAGTAGATTACAAATCTTGAGCAAGTTTGTGTTTATATTATTTGATGTGTTTAATAATAAATTTCAGAATATAACTTTAATTTTTATATTATTTGATTTAATAATCAACCAATTAGATTACAACGATTTTTCTAAAGAAACTAATTGATTATTATGATTTTTATCAACCTTTTAATTAGTTAATATAAATCACTATGTATAATATAATTGAGTTATTTAGCAACTAACATTAATTATTTTAAAAATTTTCCTTTCTGAACATATTAAAATAAACAAAAATTAAAGTCATCAATCATTCAAATTATAACAGTTTTCTTCAAACTTTCTTTCAATATGAGTGACACATAAATAAAAATCTTAAATGATTTTCAGTTAATATATAGTAAGATATTACCAATCACATTTTCTTCTTTTTACTCTGATTATCACCTTTTATTTTATTCCCTATTTCTCCACTTTAATTTACTATCAGTTACTCTAATCTTTTACCAATTCACCCATGTTTTAATTACAAAAAGAAAATACACATAAAAGGAAAACAAACAAATCAATCAAATAAAAACACACACACACTCTCTTCTATTAGATCTTAGATAAAGATCAACTACTACTGTTAAACCCACCACCTTTCATCATTTGAATAAACTCTTTGTAATTAACTCTACCATCACCATCAACATCCACTTGCATAATCATCTTCTTGCAATCTTCTAGGGTTTTACCTTGCTTGAGTCCCAAGGAACCCATCACAGATTTCAACTCCTCCCCAGTGATAAACCCATCTCGATCCTGGTCAAACACGTTAAACGCTTCTTTCATGTCCTCTTCTTCGGTTCCTCCATCGTTGTGATGCTCATCAACAATGGATCTGTACAGAGACTCGAACTCTTCTATGTCAACACATCCATCTTGGTTCGTGTCTATCTTATGGATCATCTGAGTTAGGTCTTTGTCTGGTATGTAGATTCCAAGATTCTCTAGTGAGTCGTTGAGCTCTTGTTTAGTGATCCGACCGTCTCCGTTCTTGTCGAACGTCTGGAAAACACGTTTTAGCTCGGATGGGTCTATCTTTCTTGCTGGTGCGGAGGACGGTGACTGTGACGGTGACGGAGAGGGTAACATGGACGGTGACGGTGGTGAGTTCTTGTGGAGAGTTTTGTTGAACCAAGAGAGAGGGAAAAGACTTTGGAGTTTCTTTGGTACTAAACAGAGCAGAAAAGAGTTTAATAGATTGTAGAGAAGGAATATTCTCAACATAACTTTAGAACCAAACTCTTTTCTTTTCTCCAAGATCTGATGAAAACAGAGAGAAGATCTGAGAAACAAAGAGGTTTGGAGGTAGAGAAAAACTTGGAAACTGTTGTTTTATAGAGGGGAGATAGAAAGTGTTCCATATATTATAATTAAATAAATATATCGTTCAGACTATTAAATATATATTTTGTGGAATTTGTTTTTCTAATATATGACCGTTTGAAGCTATTTTTATCAACACATGTTACTCTTTAGCTTTCAATTTTAACTTTCTTTTTGGTAAACCGAAATGGGACGAATTGTGAATCAAACAAAGCGACTGATAGATTAGTCTAAACATGACTTCTAAAAATGTTTGAAACGCTAAAGACTTGTATTGTCTTTAATTCAGTTCAAACTTATGTCACCCCGTTCAATTTAAGGTTGCACATATATACAATATACCCCAAAATCATATCTAAATAACATTTTACAATACATTGAACATTACTATTACTTTGGACAGCTATAAACTTATTGCAAAGAAATATAAAGATTTGGTAAGTTATGATAGGAATTTCCTTTAAACCACGACGAGTAAAAAAAAGTTAAGTACGTGAATAACAATAATTTATATTTTTATTGTAACATCTCTGAGTTGTGATATATGGAAAGACTTAAGAGAATTGATTTGACTACTTATGTCACCAAAGTGCACTTACCTTTTCGGGAGCATATCCATTTAGAACTCCAGAGTTAAGCGTGCTTGAGCTGGAGTAGTCTAAGGATGAGTGACCTATCGGGAAGTGATTTGCGATACCGTGTGAGTGAGGCCAAAGCACGGGGAAATGTCATGTGGTGATTGCAGGTTTAGTAAACAATGATTTCGAGCCTTGAAAAATTAATGGACCGACCGTTGGAACGGGATGGGGCCCACGGGCCGAGAGAGCGGGCGTGGGTGGCCCATTAGCTGTGGACGGTCGGGGCGTTACATTTATATTTTCTAATCTAATGTTCATACAATATAGTTTATTTAAATTTCTGATATATCTTCTTATAACTAAGGTCAGAAGGATGAATGATTATGAAATGCTAAAAGTATAAAGCCGTGATTTACAGAATATTTAGTCTATAAACATAATAAACGAATGTTTCTTACTTTTTAATGAAAAACATATTGACTTAGTAAAAAAGAGGTCGTCACTCATCTTTTCAGTGTAGTACTAAACCAAATGGTTTTCTGAGTCATATGAAGAATTTTTCTAAAAGCAATATTATATTATTTGAAATATATTTTGTAAAAATAGATAAATTTTAGAAATATAAACACATATTATCTGCAAAAAGAATTATTTACAAATTTTAAAATACTATAATTGCTATAATATAAATCACTCTTTTACTTACATACAGTAATTTATATTTAGATAATTTATGTCTGAATTACAGTTTCACATATATACTATATTTTTAAAAAATAAAAGTAAAAATATTATATAGAACAATTTTCTTACTATTTTATCATGTATCGATGATTTTTCATTATAAGCATTGTAAATATATAAAATATTGTTAAAATAAAGAAATATGTTAATTTATTTTTATTAACGTGTTTAGTGTATAAGTGTATAATAATTTTTATCTAAGATTAAAACTATTTAGCTTATAATTTTTATTATGGTAATTATCATATATTTATTATTTTATATTTGAATTTATATAATTGAGTTTTGTGTTATAATTATGTTAGACCATGTCATAGTTAGATAAGATTTATGTCATTATTTCAAATAGGTTATATAACATTTAAACAATCACTTATTAAATATTCTCTCCGTTTTAAAATGCTACATGTTTTGATTTTTTCACACAGATTAATAAAACATATTAAATTTAAGTATTAAATGTATAATTTTATGTGATTATCTATTTTTCATGTTTCTAAACTAATAACAATTTAGTAAATGCAATTATTATAATTCTTTAAATTTACAATTAATTATTATTAGTTGACAAAAATGTATTGAAAATATAAAAAATGTATTTTTTGAAACAATTTTTTTTTCTAGAATGTGTATTTTTAAGAAACGTAGGGAATAGTGTCTATGGGATAAATAAGCAAAGAAGTTGTAGAAAACGCGTGAAGAAGGTAGAGATGTGGATGTAGATGTAGTTAAACATATACACATCGCTTTATTTTGTTAAATTAAGAAGGAAGTAATGTCAAAAACGCGTTGTTATAATTGTTGATGTTTGGTTCCTGTCCCCATTTGTTTGGTTATTCTAACTTATTTTATGTAATAAATGTGCCGGTTTTCATTGTATCGTAGTCTTTACATCATCCTTTTCATTGTATAAGTAAAAGACCAGACTTGGAGACAACAAGAAAATGGCAACAAGACGATTTTGTTTAAATTGTCTTTATAATTCTCTCACATGATGTAAATTATCAAAACAAACCAAAGTTTTAGTCGCTACATCACTTGGTTTTGTTTCTCACTTAAATGAAGAACTAACCCAAAGTTTTAATTGGAGTAATACAATTACATTCTACTATAAGAAATGTTAAAAGACAAACAGAAAATATTAGAAAAAACACAGGTAAGTTTTGGTCATCGATACTATATTGGCTAAGTTCACATACATAAAGGACTAATTTTACTACTGGAAATAAAAAGCAGAATTTCAAAATATATTAAGATACTATTTTTTTGTGCACTATATTAAGATAATAAAAAGCAAAAATATATACATAACCCTAATGTTAACCATAGATTATCTTGGTCTCTTGTACCGTATTACTGGATCTAATTCAAGAATATTTCATATTTGTTGAACCCGGACACTACCATCAAAACAAGTGTGTTTGGGAACTTTTTAATGATAAAAATGTAGAATCAAAAGAAGACATTGGGGACCAAAAAACGCGCCAAGAATGACGCCAGTTAGTGTATGATCGTTGGATCTCCTTATCTCTCGAATGTTGTCGCAATTCCATTGGTTAGGCTTCTTCCACGTGGACCCACTTGCTGAACTACAACTATCAGTGTTTTAGTCATATTGAAATATTAAATTATCGATAGGAAACGAAAAAAATGGAGGTACTAGACTTTTGTAAGAAATAAAGTCGAAGACCGGGTTGGAAAGAAAATCAAAGAAGAACTAGTCATTGGTATTAGGATAAAGTAACCTATACATATGTTTATTAGTTTATGTTCTTTGAGACTTTCTAGCAAAATGGAAGCTAAATTAGTATATGTTCTTGGAGACTTTCTAGCAAACTAGCCTGGCCAATACGGCAATACTAACTAGAAGAATCAGTGAAGACTATTATACCAGTGACCAACATAAACTATAGATTTCTCATTTCTGTAAGAAACAAAACCTGAATCACACGACATGAAAGACTATCTACTACAATGATCGGCAATAAACAAGAAAATAAAAATAAGAGTTAACATTTGAACAACAACAAGAAGGATAATTAGAATTAGTAGAACATGAACTTATTATACTGATTATAGATTCTCACGGGGTGTAGTGTAACGGGCGGGATCCAAGGACATTTGACTTGGGAGAAGTGTTGGGACTTAATGGTTGTCTTCCAGCTCACCCAATCCAGCTCCACTCATAATTCATACATAAATTTATAATTGTCATTATATATCTACTACAAAATGTATGAATATAATATATTAAAGGCATTTTCTTATTATAATACTTCATTAAATTTCATATTTTTAAAATAAGGAATCCTAAAAAGCTTTTCCCCTTTTATTTGTCAAACACTTTTGGATTTGTTGTTCTTAGAAGCGAAATTGCAGTGCTTTTCGGTAGTGGCCAGTGGGCCAGTGGCCACTCCACTTGTTCCACTCTGGTAATCATCCCACATAATTCATAACTCTAGATACCACGCTGATATGTTGTTTCTTTTTCTCTCGTTCGGAGATAATATTTGTATATATTCAACTTTAGTAGTTCTTTTTAGTCCATATTATGCTTTGTTTCTAAACTGATCCTAAGTTCCTAAAGTCTACCAAAAATATGTATCCAATACTTTTTTTTGAGAACTTAAAATATTCA
Organism: Sinapis alba; assembly: GCA_012274485.2. Classification (NCBI taxonomy): domain Eukaryota; kingdom Viridiplantae; phylum Streptophyta; class Magnoliopsida; order Brassicales; family Brassicaceae; genus Sinapis; species Sinapis alba. The sequence continues at coordinate 55,517 of MU105923.1, read as the reverse complement.
ATACTTGGAGAATCAGAAAGAAATAATCATAGATGACTGAAGTCTTTTAATTTACATTTATCACTTATATATTATTTGAGAAACATTACAAATTTGAACCATGACATGTATCATTACCATAATAACTTTCAAAAAATTTAGAGAATAAATTGGTTCATCTAAACATGTAATATATTTTCATTAAACTAATCATAGAATTAATTATCATTGTACAAAAATAATTTTTCTTCTTTCCTTAATTTTTTTTTAAAAACAGAATTACCTAAATTGATCAATATGTATATGACAATTAATAATTTTAAATAATAAAAATTTGATAATAATTATATGTCCTCTTTCATTTTTGTTTTATTTATATTATCAAAATAAATTAAAAAATAATATTAATCATATAATAAAAGTTTAGTTTTTTTGTATATGTTATATTTTGAATATTTTAAAAGGCTATAAATTAATAAAACTGTTAAAAACTTACTTTGAAAATTTTGTGATCAATGTTTAATTTTTTAATAAGAAGATATAAATGTTCATAAAACTATATGAGTAAGAAATTTTATTTAATGTATATATATTAAACTATATACCATATACAATGCATAAATATTTAAATTTCAAATTTGCATTGAACAAGTATTGAGAGTTTAATATTTTAGTTTCAAATTTTTTATTTAGTTTATAAAAATGATTATAAAAATTACTAAAAATGTGAAAAATTTCATATTAAAATTTTTTGTTGTCAATGATTTAAAATTAATAAAAAAATAAAAATCATAATTTGAATTTTATGATCAATAGTTTAATTTTTAATAAGAAGATACAAATGTTCATAAGACTATATGAGTAGGATTCTTATTTAATAGAATAACTTTACCATAACTTTTTTTTTTGATTTACCATAACTTTTTTTTTTGATTTACCATAACTTTGTTCTGGTTATGTTTTTCTTTTCCTTATATTTTTGCTAGTTGTGAAAATTAATTTACATTTGATATTACTAACAACTTGATAAAACGACTTTCACGTAAATTTCTTACACAAAAACAGAAGAAGATTAAATGCTTCAGGCTTTACAGTCATGCTATGCTATCCACATAAAATGGCTTGATTTCTGCTTTAAGTATGTGTAGATGACTTACAGTTAAGTAATTTCTACAAAGAAACTACTCTTTCTGTATCAATTTGATTGTACTATTTGCTGCTTACTCTCTCCGGTATGAAAAAAAAAAAAGGTAAAAGAAAAAATAGTTAACAAAAAGTGCCCACACGCAGGATCGAACTACGGACCTTCAGTTTACAGGACTGACGCTCTACCACTGAGCTATACGGGCTTTTGATTATTCATTTCAATTTATTCTTTATATAACAACTGAGATAAGAAAGAGGTCAAGTATGTGCAACTATAGCTAACTCAGACAACTACTAAAACCAAAAGATATTTCACCAAAAGGAAATTTGTAGCAATGTTAACTTCTATATACAAATGAATTGAGTTAGTTCACAAATAGAAGAGTCAAGTAAAATTACTGACCAACTTTGATCTAAAATTGCTCCACAGTAAAAAAAAGGTTAAATGACAGAACATGGTATATTGCATTACATTATACAATAAGAAAAAGTGTTCTTGTATTTGCTGAATTCTTTTCAACTGATGCACTGCAGAGTATCTGGTGGTCATGAGTGAGTTCTTCTACACTTACTTGAGGAAGAACTTCCACACATCTCTGTCTGTAGTTTCCTTAATCAAATGAGCTCCTAAGATAGTTTCCTCATCCACCAAGTTCCTCAGATGTCTAGCTCCACTGTTGAATCCCACATACTGCCTCTTTGCCGCCAAATACACCACACCATAAGGTGGTCTAAGGCACTGTTTCCACACACAAAAACAAAGAAAAACAATCACTATAACAACTAAGAAGGATACAACCACCTATTCAAGATCTAGAGAGAGCATGGTCAGAAGCCATCACTATAACAAGGATACAACCACCTATTCAAAAACTAGAGATAGAACGCTCAGAAACCATTACTATAACAAGGATACAACCACCTAATCAAGAACTAGAGAGAGAATGATCAGACACACTATAACAAGGAGACAACCACATATTCGAGAACTAGAGAGAGAAGGATCAAGAGCCAACCTTCTTAATGAGAGAATATAGTTTCTTCAGAGAAGTAACCGAGTAAGGGATTTCAGTCATTAATATAACATCATAACCACATTCTCCTCCTTGATCAGTCTCATTTGCTCGTTCCCACGCTCTGCTTCCCGAGAGCTTCCTTGATCGCCTCGAGGAGAACTCTGGCTGTCCTGTAATGCTCCCTTCTTGGCTGCTACATCCATCCATAAAGTCTTCCTCTGAGAAACTCAAGTTCATTCCCGGGTTAACTGGTTCAAGGACATCGGTTCTTATGATGGATAAAACGGTTGGGAGCTCTTCCCACTCTCCTGCATAGAAACGGACAGATGCAGAGACAACTTGTCTTGTTGGTGTGAGGTTGATTTCTGGCTGACGGCTTTGTCTTTCCCGAGCTTGGTCAAGATTCGCAAGCACGTTTGGGATGGTTGTGCATCTTACTGTTTCTGCGTTAAGGTCTTGAAAGTGGACTGATGAAGCACCCTTTAAAACAAGCAAAAGAGATTAAATTATGAGAAATGTGACAGTAACAGCCATCTTCCAGTGTCAGTTTACTTACTTTCAAGCAGGCAAATATCCCAGGAACTCCATAGTTGCAACCTAGCTGCTCATGTCACCATACAAGAGAAACAAAACATTCAACATGGAAAAGAATTTGATGTCAAAAGCTTTGTGGCTAAGAATGTCCTATCCCACCTAATAGAAGTAAAAAGGTTTTAATGAGTTTGCAAACAATTTTGCAAAAGCTATCTACAATTTGTTGATTGATTACTACTTATATGGATACTGGTTGCTGTTCATTTGCAGGATAATGAAGTATAGTATAAGGGACCATTCAGTGACATTAGCAAGAGGGTACAAGTTTAGAGGAAGTACCTCGAGAACTCTTTTTCCCCTGAAGCTAAGCTGTCCATCACGGATCTCGTTTTTAAGTACATCAACAAGAACGATAGCACTTTCCCAACTTCTCATAGAACCTACACAATATGTTTAAACCTGATTCAGTTTTATTGTGATTCATAAGGAGAGGAAAACCATCTGAAAGATCATACCTTCATATTTTAGAGGAGCAGTTTCTGAGTTAGAGAGGCCGATCATATCAGCAACACTTACTTTTCCCTGCAAGAAATTGATGATTGTTTTCAAATGCAAAGATTTAGGATTCTCTCTATATGTACAGAGAAGTGTGTCATGATGATCTTTTCGAGTTATGAAGCAAACACACAAGTTCCACGTTCAAAGCAACAAAATAAAGTTTATGAACATGAACAAGTAGTTATATACTTTTTGATGATAATAATTTTAAAGTTAGCAAATTATTCACTTCATGACATAATACTTCTAATATATATTAACAAGGCTTGAAGCTTAGAAGTAGTGTCAACTGTCTTTATAATTGAATTCTCAGTACCTTGAAAATTTGTAAACCGAGAACATCTAGATTCTCCCCTGAATATCTGTGATGAGCCGTTGTCTACAAAAGAAAGAAAGAAAGAGATTCAGAATTACAAGGTATAACAAAATGGAAGAAATCTTGCGCAAACAACCTTAGAAGGTATGATCTCAACAGCTGGTGATGGAAGCTGCAAATCCTTCTCAGATAGTGCAGACACACCACTACAATCCTGAGGTAGCAAACCGGGCCAGCATTGCGCAAGCAACGATGGTGCACGCATCCTTTACCTTCTGAGCTCTCTCGATAATGCTCCAATGGTTATCAAATCTAAAATCATCAAAAGATATAATCTTTACTGTCACCCTAAAACCTTAAACCCCAAAACAACTAAAAATAGCTTTTGCCTTTTCACCAATCCTCCAATGGTGATAACAATCTAAAATGATAAAAAAGATCTAACCTTTAGTGATGGGAATGCCACTCTCTGAACATCTCTCAACTCTAAAACCTTTAAACCCCTCAAAACCCTAGACTAAACATCATGATTTTCACCTAATCACATGATAAAGACTGCAACTTTGAACATATATGCACGAGTTCAACTTAATGACAAACTAAACAGAGAACAAGTAGAGCGGAAGCCAAGGACAGACCAAAGTCAAAAAAAAAACTTTCAAGATTCAATACTGACACAACTGCAAGATCTACGCTGACTCTTCAATTCCACATCCTTACTACTAAACTAACCAACCAGGATCATAATCAAAACCAGAAACCATGAATGGAAAAAACAATGGACATGACTTCTTATATCCAGAATTTTCCAAATAAAGTAAGAATTCCGATTCAATTTCATTTCTAAAGCGAATTACTACATGATCTATGTGAGTCTTAATACTTACAAGATGAGATTCTCTTCTTTAACACGGCGAAGATTTAAGGATCAATCAGAAACAAGGTTGAAATTTCAGAGCAAAGATCTCCCTCTCACACGTTTAAAGTAATAAAATAAAAATCTTTATTACGAAATAATAAAAAAACTAAGAAAGTAAAGAGGGAGTTTGGCCAACTAATCGAAGCTTCTGTTCCGACCAAGCTGGTCCGCTTTTGTAATATCTGTCCAAACTATTTATAATTCTAGTCCTTGTATTCTTTACTAATTCAGGAATTGATCCAATTATTATCCCGGTTTGAAAATATTCCCTGAATATTCCCAAGTGATGTGGATTTAACAGAAACTCGTTCCAATTTTTTTTCTGTTCCAAGCTGATAACTTCTAGTGTTGTTAGCATGATCCATAAAATAATGTGATTTTTTAAAAGGAAGCTACTGTGGCTTTTGTTGGTGCCATGATCGGTGCTGCATCAGGAGGTTAGATCAATGACTACTACGGATTTAGTTATAAGCATTTAGTTAAGAGTTTTAATAACAAACTTTTTAATGTTTATGTAATTATTTTTAAAAAAATTGGAGGTTATATAACAATATTATATTTTCATATGTCCAGGACCGGACATTTTGTTAGTTGCTTTAGACGTTGGTGTTGCTTATGTGACTGCACAGAGAGCTGCACTAGTGAGTACCAATGTATTGATGATCACTGGTGGGCAGTTTCTTTCCTACTCGTTAATCTGCTTTCACACAGGTTAATTAGTTAGTTAGGACTATTTATGTTGACGTCTTAGTTCGTTTATGTCTCATGTTGGTGTAGTTAAAAAAAATGAAATTGATCATATCAAAGTGTAAGGTTGTATAGCTTTCAAAAAAAAAAAGTGTAAGGTTGTAATAGATGCAAGTGTTGGTTCGTGTCTAAGAAACTATAGATAGAAAGTGTAGAAACGTTTGGCATTTAATTAGTAGCTTATGGATTTCATGAGATTATTGTTGTTGGTAGGTTCCAGGAACATGGAGATGGATGCTTGGAGTTTCAGGTAACATACATGTCAAGTTTTGCAGTCTTGACTGAGATGTTTTAATAAGAATTAAGGTTTGATGAAAGATAAACATGTCTGCAGGCATTTCAGCAATTCACTGGGATCAATACTGTGTCATGTACTATAGCCCTACGATATTGCATCTGATACACCATCTGATGGAAGGCTCTACGGTTGGCTCGTTGTGCTTGGCTTAGCTCTATACATTGTTTTCTTTGCACCGGGAATGGGACCAGTCCCATGGACGGTGAACTCAGAGATATACCCACAATAGAACCGAGGCATATGTGGAGGCATGTCTGCAACCGTTAACTGGATCAGCAATTTGATTGTGGCACGAACTTTCTTGTCAGTAGATGAAGCTGCTTACAAGAGTGACTTTCTTGATTTTGGTGGGAATAGCGGTTCTAGCTGTTATCTTTGTGATTGTGTTTGTCCCTGAGACTCAGGGGCTATCGTTCTCTGAAGTTGAACAGATTTGGAAACACCAGGCTTGGGGAAAAACAGTGGTTGGACAGTAGAAGTGATAGCAACAACATGGAGGGGTTACTCGAGCAGGGATCTCGGTCTTAAGTGGTTCATTCTCATACATTGTAGTATCACAGTCACAGAGTGAACCAAGAATGGATCCGGTTTAGCTCAGTGATATGTAATACAATGCTGGAATAGTACAAAGTTGTTAGGAACTGTGTTTGTTATAGGGTCCACTTTGGATTCCAGTCTTTTCTATGTCCTATGTTCTAGAGATTTCTTTTGTCTACAAATCTATGTATTTGTGATGTGTCTATGATCAAAACGTTTCGCATAGAAAGGTACAATAAGCATAGAAAACTAGACAAGAGCATTGAATAGATGAGTATTGATTCACAAACATAAGACTTGTCATAGGAACTATGTTCCATTTATCTTCTTGTTCTGTTAAATTATAGTAACAGAGATGTATTTGTCTTCTAGTCACAACATTAATTGATTTGAGGAAAACAAAGGGAGATGAAACAGATGCATTTATTGTATTTGGACATGGCAATACAATAGAGGGACATCAAAGGGCCACCAAGATGTATGATTGGATCTTGTATGATGTATCCTTTGTGTTGTGTTGTCTTATGTGTCACTGTACAATGTAGGTTTGAGATTTGGTAATTCAATACCTTTTTTATGTCAATGGTGGATTTATTACTTTAATCATGTCTTCAACTTTTTTTTTAATTATCTTTTTGTACTTATCTGATATATACTATCGACTTTTAGATTATATATAGACTGAACTGAGTTCCATTATATATATTTTTTGTAACCATTATATTTTTTTCTTTTGCTGACAAAGTTTCTATGATACAGATAAACTTTCTCAATAAAAGTTAAACGTTACCATTTCTTCCGTCGTATATATAATCGATTTTGACTGAATATAATTGTGAAGCTACTTTTAAGTTTACAGTTGGATGCAGTTTGGAGTTGGTGAAAGGAGAATATATATAATATTTAAATTTGATTTTGAATGTTGTGACATATTTTTGTAAAACTATTTAATAATTGTACATTGGATTTTTATTTTTAGATATTTTTATAATTTTTTAGTGTTTAATGTGTTCTTTTATATATTCTATAACATATATATGTTATAATGTTAAACATACATGTTTTTTACTTGGCAAATCCGTTTTCCGATTCCATATGTTTTGTTTTGTTTTATGTAGGCATAAACATTCGGAATATCTGAATACATATCTGTTATTTTTGATATACATTCTGATACTGATTGGTTATTTTTGATATTAATTTTTTGGGATTTGATAAAAGATCATGTTCGGTTATTATAAAAAAAATCAGGTTGGATTCGAATATGGTCATTTTGGGTTTAAGTCAAGTCTTCTCAGATGTGGTTCTGATATTTAGCAGTCATAAAATAACCATTATCCATTGTATTTGATGTGGGTTTAATATTTTTAACTAAAGTAACTAAATTATCTTATTTGCTTTGGGTATTTTATGTCCAAACAAACTTTGTCCAAGCAAACTTACTCCAAACTAACTAAAAATACTCATTATATATGATTCAAATTGGTTACTTTTATTCTAAAATATACATATATAATTTAGTTTGAGTATTTTATATTCAGTCTATCCAATACTATTTATAAACACCCATAATAACTAATATATTTGATTTATGATTTTAATTTTATATATTAATATTATTATAAGTATGATTATAGCATATATATATATATATATATATATTTATCTCTTCAAAGATATTTGGGTACTTATTCGACTTTCGGTGCGAATTAAATTATATACCAACTTTTCAAAGTTGATCAATTTAGAATATTTTTAAGTATTTAGGATGAGTCTAGTAGGATTCAGAATCCTGATTTTTGGATCAGTTTTCTGGATGTATATTTTGCTCAATCCTAGTTTTATGCATAGCTTTTTTCGTTTCCATGGAGCTTAGCTGATCAGTCATAACTATAAGTTACTATCACAGGTTTATAAAAGTTAAAACCCAATGTTTCATCAAATAAAAGATAAACGATATAGAACTTCATAATGAATGTATAGACGTTGGAATTGCTGAATTTAGTTTTCAATGTTGATATGTTCATAAGCCTTCGATCAAAAAAATGTTGATATGTTCATTGACTCGGTGTTCCAAAAAAAAAAAAAATGTTCATTGACTCTAATATATATTGAACAGTCAACCCTCTGAAAACAAACGTCTATGACGGGTTATAACGTCCACGTTTGAATTTTCTGAGCATGAATAATATCATTCTTTTGGAAGACACTGTGTATGTTGTATAAGTATGACATATTACGTCAAAAAGTATGATATATTAGTCTCAAGAACCTTCACTGATTCGAATCAACATCTTTTATTCAATGTGCGATAATAGCACTTATGTTAACATTGTTTGCAGCGCCATAACTACAACAATCATTTGGAGCATTTCGTTCTATATGGACAACAAGGAAAAGGGTCAATTTCAACCACAACAATTTTAGTCGTGCCAAATACGACCCGAACTAATGGATAGTGCCAAATACGACCTCAACTCAATAATAATTCAAAAAAATTACCCGAATTTTTTAAAACATGCCTAAATCTACATTGACTCTGACAGAAGTTAGTCAATCGTTAATAAGATAAAACGACATCGTTTTGGCCTAACTTTTTTAAAAAAAAATGTGATTTTTCTGAGCCTCGAACCCGTACCTCAACTCTCATTTGACGGGTACATAAACCACTAGACTAAAGTAACGTTTTCAAATATTATCACAAATTTGAAATTATATAAACTACTATACTTCTTCATCTTATAATTAAAACTTTAGTGACATTTGCTTATGATTTATATAAATATATTAACATGTTTTTAATTATTATATATTTAATAAACTTATATCTTACTAAATTATAAATAATAAAATATTATACTTATATGAAATTAATTAAATATTTAAAACTTTGAAACTATTTATAATTTTTTTACAAACTTGTAAATAAAACTTCTGAAACTATTTATAAACTTTTAAATTTCTAAAACTTTGATTTATAAAAGTTTATAAAAATTAACATTCAAGGTTTAAAAGTTTTTAAAAATTTATATAAAAAATTATAAATAGTTTCAAAGTTTTAAATATATATAATTTCTTATAAGTAATAATATTTTATTATTTATAATTTAGTAAGATATAATTTTATTAATATATAATAATTAAAAATATGTTAATGTATTTATATAAATCATAAGCAAACATCACTAAAGTTTTAATTATAAGATGAAGAAGTATAGTAGTTTATATAATTTTAAATTTGTGATAATATTTCAAAACGTTACTTTAGTCTAGTGGTTTATGTACCCATCAAATGAGAGTTGAGGTACGGGTTCGAGGCTCAAAAAATCACATTTTTAAAAAAAAAGGTTAGGCCAAAACGACGTTGTTTTATCTTATTAACGGTTGACTAACTTCTGTTAGAGTCAATGTAGATTTATGCACGTTTTAAAAAGTTCAAGTAATTTTTTTGAATTATTATTGAGTTGGGGTTGTATTTGACACTATCCATTAGTTCAAGTCGTATTTGGCACGACTGAAATTGTTGGGGTTGAAATTGACCCTTTTCCCATGGACAACAATACAAGAACCTAAACTATGTCTCTTCTCATGCCTTAACATTTAACGAGATAATAATCTACATCTCTTTGAAGAAACATAATGGTATATATCATGTACATTAAGAGCATGTTTATTTAGTGTCTCTTAGGACGAGTCTCTTAGCGGGATTTAAGAGATAGTTTCTAGCAGAATTTAAAAGATGGTCTTTTAGTTTTTAACTAAAAATATTAAGAGACATCTCTTAAATAAGATATTTAATCTTATTTAAAAGATGTTTTTTTAATATTTTTAGTTAAAAATTAAAATACAATTTCTTAAATCCCGCTAAGAGATCCGTCTTAAAAAAAACTTTCTATAAACATCTTCTAAGCCATGTCACCATACATATATTGTAAAAGCTGGACCACGATCAATTTATTTCATCATGACAAAAACGTCATCATATATTGACATGACACGTACTATCGTCTCCATTTGACGCCGGCGCATCAAAGTCATGTTAATTTGTCAATGTAGCCAATTTGCTCATTAAAAGCTGGACCACCTTCATTTTCTTTCATATTTCCATTTCTCCATATAGAAATTTCGAGAAGCAATCTTGTTTTAGCTTCTACAGTTTTTTTTTTCTTCTTCTTCTTCTTGATGATTTTATATTTTATATGTTTACGGAGTTTTCAAAAGACCATATTAAGATTGGTTAACCTACTAGCCATCCCATTGATTCATCATTTCACTAACATTTGTCGATTAGGCTAGGGACTAATAAATAATCAAACTTTTAATTTGCTTGCCAATAGCTATAAAATAAGTTTTTAAAACCAAAATGTTCTTGTGGAATCTAAAGTTTACTTGTCGTATTACAAAATTGTTTTTCTAGTAGTCGGGAAATGTAGAACTGATGTGGCGCATCCCGACGACGAAGACTTATTGGCAGGCGGAGAGTGAGTTGTTAATAGTTAGATTTGCAATACTTAATTTATCTAATAGCTTAGTCTTTCACCTACACTGGTATTAACTAAACTAATACTCTTTCTGTTTTATATTAATTATCGTTTTAGTTTATGCACACATATTAAGAAAATATATGATTTTGTATATTTTCAAAATAAAAACACAATTATTTATACACATAACCATATTTCAACCAATAGAAAAATAAAATAAAGAATCTTATTAATAAATTTTGCATTAAAACTCTAAAACGACACTTATTTTAAAACAAAAAATTTTCTTTACAACGACAAATAATATAAAACGGAGAGAGTAGATATTTATATATATTATAGTTGTTGAGCAAATGCATTTCAATAGAACAACTGAAGCAACCTAACGAGTTTGGAGCAACGACTTCTTGTTGCCGGCCGCGAGAAGTTAGATATGCATATTTAATACTGTGACTAATGCATTTAGCTGATCTAACATATATACACAAAGCATCATTTTGCAGGTTGATTCTACATGGAGATATGAACCCAATATTTATAACTCTATTTACATTCTATACCTGTTTCTGCATGGACCCATATAACCCTACATGTATTTCATTTTGTTTTCTTGATAAAAGGACATCCACATATATTTCATTTTACAATGAAAATAAATTGTGGTTTGATTCTTCGTGACTCAGCCCAATTGCTCAAGACATTCGACATTATCTTTTAGTTATTTATTTTGCGGTAATTATTGCGTGAGATTCATTATTCGTTGCGTATACACTGAATGATTATGTATAAGGTGAGATGAGCTTACATTTTAATCAGAAAATGGGATAAATATGTATGTACAGTCTTGTGTTTAATCATTTATGGAATTTGAGTTATACATGCTAAAAAGATGACTAAATTTCGAATGATGTGTATGCATGGTGGTATGTAGTTTAAACACGCAAGTTAGATTTAGCTTCAACACTACAATTTGATTGATGAAGTATGCTATTAGAACACAAAAGTAACAATAGGAACAAACAAGAAATCAATGAAAAGAAACAAAATAATAAAAATATTTGTTCTTTATATTTTTTCTGAATTTTATAAGAAATAATTTTGTTATATGATTTCTTAAATTAAAAGAAATAAGAAGAAACATTGGAAAAACACATTTTTTATAAATAGTGTCAAATTTAAGAAACAAAGAGAAATTAACTATTTCCACTCATGATTACTATTTAGATCCCTAATATCGTTTTCTAGCCGTATTATGCCATTCTGTGAATGTTTTATTCAATGTTTACTTAATTAATAAGAGAAACAGATAATTATCTAATGATTTCCACAGCGCTATCTAAACTTTATTTTTGGGTTGATAATCAATACAGTTTCTAAACTAATCAAGTAAACCATAGCAATTATCAAATAGAGAGTGCTAAATGCATTTTTCCTGGGACAACCGATAGAACATATTTTTTTAAAAATGCTTATTAGTGGGAATAATCGGCGAAAAGGTGCTCTTTGAGAAGAAATATTCGATGATCTAGATTCTATGCGCACATGGTGGGCCCCAATTTCCCGGCCCACTTTGGACTTACACGTTCATGGTAATGATCATCAGCATCATATTAAAAATAACCACATACATACATAACATACACAAACCACAACATGATTAAGAAAGAGACAAGAACTAGTTTCCCCTAGTTGATAGCTTTATATAATCACCTCTCCACCTTCTTCATCTCTTCACTTTCTCCTTTCTTTTCTCTTTTGACATTTCTCATTTTCTCAACCTTTTCTTTCTCTCTGCAAATAAAAGAATGTGCGACTCAGACTTCCTCTCTCGATGTTCCTCATACGAGGCAGACGTTGACTCTGACTCCGACATCTCTACCTCAAGCTCTTCCTCCTCATACAGTGATTCCGAGGAAGAGTTTGACAATGTCTCCTGTTCTGAATCGACCAAGAAGTTGGAGAAGAAGAAGAGCAATGTCTTGTTGGAAGGGTTGGTGAATGATGACTTGAAGAGGACCAAGAGTTTAACGGACGATGATCTCGAGGAGCTTAAAGGTTGTGTAGATCTTGGTTTTGGGTTCAACTACGAGGAGATTCCTGAGCTTTGTAATACTTTACCAGCTCTTGAGCTTTGTTACTCGATGAGTCAGAAGTTCATGGACCAAGATCATCATCACCACCATACTTCTTCTCCTGAGAAGAAATCTTCGACGATGCTTGAGTCTCACGTTAGTCCAATAGCTAGCTGGAAGATCTCTAGTCCTGGTAAGCTCTAGCTTTTAAAGTTTTTTAACATTTTCTTGTTCTTTTTCATATTTTCTGATTATCTGAAATGTGTGAAAACAGGGGACAATCCTGATGAGGTCAAAGCAAGGTTGAGATTCTGGGCACAAGCTGTGGCATGCACTGTGAGACTATGCACTTGAGGAGGAGAAGAAGATGGACAACAAACACAACTTGCAGGAGTGATGTCTCTTGATATGCTGTTCTGTTTCAGCTTTTGAAATTGACCTGCTTGAACCACCCATTTGTTGTATGTACACAGAAATGTATAAAAAGATTTTGCTAGAGAAATTTCTTGTAATGCATTCTTATAAGAGCAAAATAAATAAAAGCTTTATTCCTTTTTGATGAAGATTGGTTACGAAGAACATGATGATTCACACAAGCATACATTCTAAAGAGAATCAGTATAAAAGGTGGCTCTCATTCTCAAACTCTGGACATGTTCCATGCTTCTGCTCTCCTGTCCTGCACCAAACCAGATCCACATTATAAGTCTATAGAGAAACTATTGCTGTGTTCTTGTCCTTAAATTAAAAATGTACAACTTTCACAAGACTATGATGTACACTCGGAGGAGTTATTATAACCTAACTGTTCCTAAGAGTTTGGCAAAAGTTGGATCCCAAGTTTCTAACTACAGATATATGTTCACATTCAACCTATGAATTAGTTACCTGTCTCAACTCCAGAGAGGGAAAGTGAGATTATCTAGCACAACAACTCACCTTCATTTTTTTTATGTTCAACCAGATGCCAATAGCTTCTCTATGTCCTTCTGCAAAAAGAAGTAGGACAAAACTATAAGGTCAGACAGATCCTGTAGTGGTTAAAGAAACGAATATCAATGTGTGTGGGTGTGAAATGTCTACTAACCTCGATCTCAAGAGGTGATGTTGTAGGAGCATATCGATCCACAACATTTCCTTGTTTGTCTACCAGAAACTTTGCAAAGTTCCACTTAATAGAATCCCCAAACAATCCGCCTTTTTGTTCTTTTAAGAACTTGTATAGAGGTGAAGCATTCTCTCCATTTACTTCAATCTTAACATCAGTGAAAAAAACAAGTATCAAAACTAAGCAGTAACATCACCACCGTGTGACAGAAACTGAGAAAGCAAGAGTTCAAGAGAACCTTGTCAAAGATGGGAAACTCTCCTTTGAACATTGTGCAAATGTTTTCCTTAATCTCCTTGTTGCTACCTGGCTCTTGACTTCCAAATTGGTTGCAGGGAAACGCCAAGATCTCAAGCCCTGCGTGTGACACGATGCTTCCCTTAATACTTATACATGTTCCACTAGTTACAAAGCCTAAGAAAGGCAGAGACGTACCCTTAGTTTTGTACTTGGCATACAAAATGTTCAACTCTTTGTAGTTTCCTTGTGTTAGACCACTGCCCAATAAAAGATTAAAGAAACACATTACACACAAAAGCTTATATTAGTCACTGTACCATAATCACTGAACATTGTAGAGTTAGCATCACTGATGGGTTCTTAGAGGCTACAATTGGTATGAAGGAAGTAAATACTTAAAAGCTTACCACTTAGAGGCTACATTCACTATAAGAAGCACCTTCCCAGTGAACTTGCTTAAAATCACATCATTCCCTTCAATGTCCTGCAATTAGAGGATTTGATACTGTGTTATGATGAACTTATTATATGAATAACTTTGTAGAGCTCGTTAAGTATATAGATTAAGTGATTAACATAAAACCGTATAGATTCTTGAAATAAACACACACAAAAGAGCCACCTTTCTAATCTAACAGTAACAGTAACCAGTAATCAAGAACATATCCCCTATGATCTCCCCTTAAAGATCAAGTCTTTGTACTGAAGACAGCACAATTAGAAAAACTGAAAGCAATGTCCGATCATAAAGTTGTTAATCATGTCCTAAAGTGTGCCCCAGAAGAACTGAATCAACTCGAACTTAACATGATCTCGGAGTAACACAAGGAGGGAGTACAATTAGCTAATCAGTTGGCATAGTTTAAAGCTGATTACTATACCTTAACGGAGATGTGGTAGATGGAGCTGTATGATGATTGTTCGACAATTGCTGGAGAAGGCAGGTACTTGTAAAGGTAGAAAACCAAGGCTAGAGGCAATAAGAGAATTAAGACACAAGTTCTTGATCTAGGCATCGAGACAGATTCTGTTAATCTTCTCTATGGTGAATGACGATGAGAACAAACGTGTTCTTACACAACACAACACAACAAGCTTGTTGACTTGGACAATAGACACAACTGTTGCCCAGATTTGAAAGTTAAAAACTTTAATGGGCTTTTACATGGGTTTTGATCACAATGCGTTAAGACTGCACAATCACTCATCACAACAATAATGCAGATAATACTCACATTTTTCCAACACTTTAATAGTTTCAATGGTGTTAAGAAGACCAATCTGCACATTCATCACAACGAGAATATAAAAACACATTTCTGTGACAAGTTTATACTGGTCATTATTGTATCATAATCAACTTAAGGTTTAGAGTTAGCATCACTGATATGATAGCCTGATACTGTAATGCTACATAGTAAAAAAGTGGCTAATTCAAACTTTAGTGAGAAACAGAAGCAACTTTCTCGCAGTTTTCAGATTCAGAATCATCTTCAGAGAAACTTGGGGGTTTAGGAGTGAGTCCTAAAGTCTTGAACATGAGCTGGTCGGCGTCAAAGTCATTGTTTGGTGTTGTTAACAGCTTTTCTCCAGTGAAGATAGAGTTTGCACCAGCAAGAAAACACAGAGCTTGCTCTGGCATGGTGAACCGGACTCTGCCAGCAGATAGCCTCACCATTGCTTTTGGCATCACAATTCTTGCTGTTCCAATCATCCTGATCATCTCCCATATCTCAACCGGCTGCAAGCAAAAAAAAACACAAAAGGTTTTCAAAGACCTTTACCACTAAGTAGCGCTTGTGACTTGCATTATGTGTTTCTACTACCTTCTGGTCTTCAAGAGGAGTGCCTTTCACTGCAAGCAAAGCATTGATAGGAACACTCTCAGGGTGAGAAGGAAGTGTTGCCAGTGTGTGTAATAATCCTACTCTGTCCTCCTCTGCCTCTCCAAGCCCTATTATTCCTCCTGTTAAGTCAGTTATAACAAAAACACTTGAGAACATAATCTATGTATCTATCAAATCAATGAATACAAGGGAATTGTGAGTAATAACCAAAATGAAGACAAATCTATGTCCTCTATTTCACAAGAATTGAGGCATACAAGAAGAAGAAAAACCCTTAGATTTTTGTTGTTTACATATCGAAGTTACCTGAACAGACATTGATTCCAGCTTCACGAACATGCTCAAGAGTTTCAATTCGATCGTCATAACTTCTAGTAGTGATGACGTTTGGGTAGTACTCTCTTGAAGTATCAAGATTGTGGTTATAAGCAGTGAGACCAGCCTTCTTTAGCTCTACCGCTTGCTGCTTCTCAATCATGCCCAATGTGCAGCAAACCTCCATCCCCATGCCTCTGTTGTGAAGTGAGAGCCCATAAATATTGTTATAAAACATACTCAACATCATGTTCATTCTTCTCAGGGATAAACCAAGTTCACTTTGAAAGGATCAGTTCAGATATCTCAAAATTGGTGTTTGACATGCACACAAACATAGATATTGCCAACAATATAACACTATGAGTACCTTATCTCTTTGATGTAGTCAAGTATCTGGTTGAAATTGGTTTTCCGTCCTATGGTATCTCTCCACGCAGCACCCATGCAAAAACGTGTGCTACCAGCTTCTTTTGCCTAACAACAACACATAAAATTTGTTAGATTCACATCATCATTAAAACAATCCCAGTATCCTAGATTATCAGTTTTCACCATCATCCTAGCGCTTGATTATTTATAGTTTTAAAGAATTAAAATAGCTGGCTACACAAGTATCTTGGACTCATTGAACAGAACTCATATTGTTAAAATATGCTAACCAACCGGAGTGAAAGAAAATGCCAACAACAAGATTATATTCCTCATGCACTGCGTTAAGGATTATACATTACATTGAGAAAAGAACTCGATAAGGAAACAGCTAACCTTCTTCGCCGCTTCAATGACAGCATCCTTGGACATGAGTCTTTGGGCCTTCACTCCAGTGTTATACCTGGAGGACTGAGGACAGTATGAACAGTCCTCACTGCACCCACCAGTCTTTATGGAGAGGAGAGTACACTGCTGCACTTCCCTGAAGTTATGAACATGTCTATGAACCTGAGCCTGAAACCACCAAAGAGCCCGCACAAATATCATTACCAAGTAACACAGATGCATTTCAATGAGATTCAAGCTCAGCAAATCGTTCTCTACTTAAACAAACATGTTCAGGGTCAAACTAAAAATAGATACTTTCCCCAGACTATACTCTACTTTTACAGAAACACAACTCAACAACTCCACATTCATGAAACAGAGGATGTATAACAACAAAGAGATGAGTGAAAGAGAGAGAGAGAAAAGGAGGAAACTTTACTCCATGGAAGAGGAGGTCAAGAACAGGAGAATCATAAACAGCCTTGATTTCATCTTTACTCCAGTCATTCCTGGGACCTTCCCGAATCGTCCTTTCAGCTTCAGCTGAGGCTGCAGATGAAGACGAGTAAGAAGAAAAGCAAGAAGCAGAATGGCGAACTAAGACAGAAGCTCTCAGTTGAGATCGAAAGACAAATCGAGCAAGCATCATTCTTTCTTCTTCTCGAGTTGCAGCTGTTTCTGCGCTAATCTTCGTCTTCAGTCTTCCATGAGTGAGTGAACTCACCGTTGGAGTTTCCGCCTTTGGTGACGTTAATGGGCCTCATGTCGACACTATATTGGGCCGAAAACAGTGATCAATTAAACGATAGCGTTTCTCTTTAGGTGACACAAATGGGCCTCACGTTAGACATTCTGTTGGGCTAAAAACATTAATCACTAAAACGACAGCGTTTAACTCCTTAATGTATTAAACTGACCGGAGCCGCCGTGACAGAGGAGATAAAAAGATGAGCGGCGGAGGGAACAACGTCGTGAACAAAGTGTTCTACGCGACGTCGTATCATCCCATTCAAGCCGGAAGTATAGACGGAACCGATGTTGCGCCGCATGATAACGGTGTCCGTCGAGCTCTCCTCTGTTACAACGCCGGTCTATGTAAACTCTCTCTCTATTGCTCTTTCCAAGTTTACTGCTTTGTTTTCTGAATCTACGAAGCTCATTGATTTGTATGTGTTTCGAAAGATGATCCCTTTGGAGATTCGAAAGCCGCTGGAGATCCTTACTCTACCTTATTCGTTGGTCGAATCTCTCATCTTACTACAGAGGATACTCTTCGTGAGGTAAACTGTTTGTGTTGTGTTCGTGCTGTATGTTTAGCACTTTGACTGAGCATATGTAATGTTTCGTGTCTGCAGGCTATGAGTAAACATGGCAAAGTTAAGAGCTTGCGCTTGGTCAGACACATTGGTAAGGTTTGGTTCTTCCAAGATATTTGTCTTTAGCATAACTGTGTGATCTCTTCACTTCACTATGTTGTTTCTTTTCTTTAGTGACGGGTGCCTCACGAGGATATGCTTTTGTGGAGTATGAGACTGAAAAGGAGATGCGTCGTGCTTACGAGGTACGGTGATGCTAAACTTGCTTCTTCTTTGTTTTGTTTTTGTCTTGCTTTGTTCTGCAAAGCTGTTTGAAATCTATGTATATGATGTTTCTGTAATATAGTGGAGTGTTCTTTCGGGTGGTTTTACAGGATGCTCATCATTCGTTGATCGATGGTAGAGAGATTATTGTTGATTATAATAGGCAGCAGCTGATGCCTGGATGGATACCAAGAAGATTAGGTTTCCCCATTCTTATGATCTTTTCTCTAAACAATGGATCTTCTATAAGAGTTAGATCTTCATCTCTTTGCTTAATCCTTGGAAGCAGGAGGTGGACTTGGTGGTAGGAAAGAATCTGGACAACTTCGTTTTGGAGGACGAGAAAGACCATTCCGCGCTCCCTTGTACTGCTTTGAGCCTGTTCCAAGAATCATGAACCTTTTCATTTCCTTCAGAATCATATATATATAACTGTGGATTATGTTTGTTGTAATATCAGGCGGCCTATCCCTCATGAAGATTTGAAAAAGCTTGGGATCCAGCTTCCACCAGAGGGAAGATACATGTCACGTACGCAGGTCTTCACTACTACTCTATGTTTCCTCGAACTTTTCTTCGTGTTTCTTGTGCTAGAAGTGGCATATTGATGTGTTGTCCAATGTGTAAACTTGCTTGTTGGATGTAGATCCCATCACCACCTAGGAGAAAAGTAAGTGTGTCCGATAGAGACGAAGATCAGGAAGAAGAATTTAAAGAGCAGAGGAGACCTGTCAAGAGAGAAGGGTCTTATCAAAGTCACAGGGAAAGCCAAAGTGGCCATAGAAGACACACCAAAGACAGAGAGGAGCGTTCTTCCAGAATAGAGTCTCGGACTGACAGAAAGGAGAGGTCACGAGGGATAGAAGATCGATATGGTGATAAGGAAGGTGTTTCTGGCAGCAAAAGATCAAACCATGGAGAAGAAGAACGTCCTCACAAACGTCATAAACATAGGCGTTCACATCATCATAGGAGGTCTTCGAGTCGGGATCATCATTCTTCTGACTGAATCTCTTAATTTTGAGATAAAATATCAGTGTCTTCAGGTGTCTCTTCGAACCGCATGATAGTTTATAGTATTTGAAAATATAACTTGTTGTTCTTTAGGCTAGTTGCTGCATTTAAGAAACCATCAACACACAAGAGACTAATAACTTTTGAGACACCATGAAGTTCTCAGTGCTATGATAGACAAACCAGAATTGTAGGCTGAACAGAGACAGTGATCGAAACAAAATCATCTGTTTTTAATTTTTTGGTCAGAACTTTGCTTTCATTACTTCAATGGAAGAAGAAACAGTGTGGTCAATAGAGATTTAGCTCTTTCTGCAATCAAGTCAATCAACGGGTTGACAAGACGTTGAATACAGTGAACAATAGTATGCCCTTTTCTAAATGGACATTCATTGTTAGACTAATTTATAAAATTTCACGCCTTTCTAACAACTATGCATAACAAGAATAGAGAAACCCGATTCAACAACCAATAAGTTTGGAGTTTGGTTACCAGGGTTTGAGGGATTTGGACAGATTGCTTGATGAAGAAGCAAAGAGATATAGCCCAATCTGAGAAACGGATTGCTTGTGGAAGAAGCAACTAGAGGGTTTGCTGACCGAACCGTCCTAACTCATTGACGGTGGTGTGGCCTCGAAGGTCTTTGCCTGCTTCTTATCAAATAGTTTCTTGTTAACCAAGTTATATATACCCACGCTTTGTCTAGAACAAAGACCTAGTCAACAAATATTCTATTTCACCAGGTATAGAATTAAGAATAATTAGGTTTCGCTCAAATACCATCCATAAGCAAAATCCATTCAAATTGTCTTAAAATAGTAATTTACTATATTTGGAAACTTGGTTTAATATATAAATACACTAATAGCTAACCCCATAATCAATCACCCACCAGAAAAAATTGAAAAAAAAAGCAAGAAATTCTAAGAAAAAATGGCGTTTGAAAGGAAAACTGCGATTGTGTCAATCGCTATATCTTTAATGATCATAGCAGTGACCGCAACCGAAGCTAATGGCCGATTCAATATCCGAAGGAGCTTAAATGACTTTGGTGGAGCTTGCTGCAATGTGTTCATTCATACATGTTGTTTTCCTCATCATTAACTTAACTACATTTAATTACATTCTCTCCAATAATTCTTTCTCATCTTTTCCTTCTCTACTAGGAGAACTGATGAACTACTAAATATTTTAATAAGTGGATCATTGAACATAATGTTTGAGTACCAATGTATTTAATGACGTATATGTATTATTTTAGAGACTTTTGGATATAAACCATATAATTGTTGATAGATAGATGTCCACAACTAATATTTAAGGGCAATTCTCTTAAATAACCTCTTTTTAAGTTTTGTCACAAAAATAGCCTTCAAAAAATAAAATGACCAAAATAGACTTTTTTTTTTGAAATTTTATTTTTTATTTTTTATTTTTTTTGAAATTTGAAACTCTAACCCCAAACCCACCCCTTAACTCTAAACCCTAAAGTCCAAATTAGTTAACCCTAGGGGTATAAATGCATATAAATGATTTTTTTAGCTTCTAAAAAAACATTTTTGTCATTTTCTTCCTTAAAAGCTATTTTTGTGACAAACAAACTAAAAGGGGCTATCTAAAGGAATTTCTCAATATTTTATGTTCTTAATTTTCCTTTTTGTGAAATATAAAAGGTAACATTAATCCGCAAGAAAGTTCATCAAAGAAATAAAAACCATTTAATATATGAACCATCAATTTATTAAAAAAAAAATCGATGAGTATTTACAGCCAAGTTCAAACTAATTACAAATTTCCACTTCTATTCATAGTGAATAGTCTAAATATCTATTTATACATTGTTACAAAAACCTGTCGGTACGTATGGTTTTTTTTTTTTTTGGCTGTAGAACATAACATATCATTTTGTCACAAGGATTAACTAGTAATGTTTTGAATTTGATGTTTAAGTTATATATGTAATTTTAATTAAATTGTATTTAAAATAACATTCGTGAGTCTAAATTTCTATTTTATACATTACAAAAAAAAACTGTAGGTACGCATAGTTTTTTTTTGCTGTAAAACATACTATATCATTTTGTCAAAATGATTAACTAGTAATGTTTTGAATTTGATGTGTAAGCTATATATGTAATTTTAATTAAATTGTATTTAAAATAACACTTATTTATTACACAGTTCCTCATTAATGTGATAAAAAAAGAACATTTAAGCGGTTAGGTTAATACAACGACATCTGGTCGAAAAAGTAAAGAGAGTGACGGAATAAGTAAAACATAACAACATACGGTATTACGGTTGAATAAGTGACGTAATATGTAATGAGTTGCAAAAGAAAAAGTTACGGGAAGTATCTTGAACTTTCTGGAGGAAGATAACATCATCTGAGTTGTAACTTGAAAGTAATTGTCCAAACATGCTTTTATGTCGTGTCTGAAAAGGTTTGAACTAGTCATTGGTACTTGCTTTATGAGATTAAATTCAATACACGTGTCAAAAGTCAATGTAACTTAGTTCCTATCTATGTACTAGTATTAGTTACTTCGCACTTTATATGTATTGACTTCGTAAGTCTATTGCTTTTAGTTTCACACATCCGTATGCATGAAGTGAAATAAAAGTAAATATTTTCTTATGCTAAAAGGAAAAAGTATTGATTTTTATTTTACCTAATAATATTAAGGATAAACACGGAATGGATATTTGAAATATTAAAGGTATCCGTTCTGTAAAGATAATCAATTTTCTAACTTTCTAATTTGATTTAGTTAGTAACTTTTCGGATATTTGATGTTATTGATTATTGTTAATGTATATCTAATTACATCCATAAAAATAATATTTTAAAAAAATAACAATATAAAATAGTAATATTTTATTATAAATATAGAAAATCATACTTAAAAAATTAATAACTAAATAACTAATTTAGTGAATAAAACTATGATAATTTTCTCAAATAGTTTATTTTAAAGTTTTTATCACAAAATAGCACTAAAAATGACTAAAATAACCTATTTTGTTTTCAAAATTTAATTTTAGTTTTTTGAATTTTGAAACTTTAACTCCCAAACCCAATCTTTTAATTCTAAACTCTAAGTCTAAATTATATAACCTTAAGGGTATAAGTGTTTATTTACTTCTTTAATGAGATATTTTGGTAATTTTTTCCTTAAAAGCTATCTTTGTATAAATTTTTTGTTATGACTATTTTAAAGTATTTCTCATAATAATATTATAAAACTTATATAAAGATACAAAAATTATATAATTTATGTATGATTTAAATATATGTATATATATAACGGTTTGGATTGGATATATGTTTTTTCTAATACTAATACTTATGATTTGTTATGTTAATTTTAGTATATGTTTTGATTTATAAAATTATCAATATTTTTTTTTATGGAATCATAACGAATAATAGATCGAAACAAATTTAAGAATATATCATCTAGATGATATGATGCATAAGCAAAAGTTCACGTGAGAAGATAAAAATAATTTTAAAATATCAATTTTAGTTACATGTAGAAACTTGGATTAACGTCTCACACTTAGATTTGCAACTGTCATCAAGGTTCCTTAAGCAGTGTTTGGTGACAATAATCTTTGACAGCGATATAAAGGCTAAATATGACCGACCATCAGTTAGAGTTTTGGAAGTTTTTCGTCTTTTTGTTTTAAGTATATTTGTTTCTATATTTACATTATTTTCAACATATTATGCAGTTTATTCTATGAATAATTTATAAGACTTCTGAAGAATTGAAGTAAACACTAAATAAAACTGACGACAAATACATTTGTAAATGACAAATTGACAAGCACAAAGCAGAGCAATAAACTTCTCGAATGAACATGAAATATCAAATGAAACTTAACAATGTACATATACAATGGAACTTTATCGAAAAGTTTAACCACTATTTATTCTCCTTAAAAAAATTATAAATATTTTAGAAATATCAAATTTAGTTAGACGAAATAAGACACTGGGAAAAGAAAAATGAATACATATAAATGGCGCTAACTTAAACAACAAAACCTCCGTTATAAGAAAGCAAGTTTCTTTCTTCCACTTTGTTCACAATCGAGTTCCAGCGCTTCGATCTCTTCTCCTACTCGCTTCTATCGTTTTAATCTATTCTCCATCTCGCTTCATCGTCTACAATGTCGGTAAGTTCTTTTTCTAAAGATCACCACGATTATATTCTGTATACGTTCTTGTATGCTTGTTCGAGTCTTTGCATTCTGTTTTGATCTCATCTCTGAATGTGTTAGGGTTTAAGTTGCAGTCTGTGTTTTGGTTCTTGTATTCTGGCTCGATTCTTGCATTCTGTTTGCGATATTTACGTTCGATTTTTCACTTGTTTAATCTCTTCTTTGAACATCTTAGGGCTTCAGTTGCAGTATGTGTTCGTTCTTGTTCGAGTCTTGCATTCAGTTTTCCAGTCCTTTTTATCTCTTCTCCGAGCATTTGGATTCCAATATGTGTTCGTCCCTCTAACTCTGTTTCGTTCTTGTATTCTGTTTCGATTCTTGCATTCTGTTTTTCGAGTCATTTTGATCACTTCTCTGAACATGTTAGGGTTTTTCGGTTGGCTGAACGTTTTAGGGTTTTGATTGCTGTACGTGTTCTTCGATCCTGTTTCTGTTCTGTTTCTTGTCTGCTGGCTCGATCTGTACATTCGATTTTACCCCATCTTCTGAATTATCGCTTGTATATGCATGTTATTGTATTGCTTGTTCTATTATTGCGTATGATTTTCACATTATTATTTCATTAACATTTTTGGTTTTGATTGCAATATACTCCATCTGTATCTCTCTGAACGTTCATCTAACTTCTCTGAATCAACTTTAATCTTGTTTACATTGTGATTATTCCACAGTGTTTCTGTTTACTTTTCAGTAGATTTGGTTATAGTTTCTATATTTCTAATGTGTTAGATTCCGCGTCTTGNGTTTTTTTTTTTTTTTTTTTTTTGGTATCAGGACATACAACAGGCTGAGGATGCTATTGCAAGGATTAAAAATTCTTTAGGAACTTCAGAAGATAACTCTCTTGCCTTGTTAATTGCTTATAATTGGGATGAATCCAAGATTGCCAACTTCTGGAGCTTCTCATCTGGTGCAATAATATCTTCTCTTGGCCTCATCCACAACCCTGGTGTTGAAGTAGCATGTGAATTACGACAGGTACTTTCTAACTCTTAACAGTTTCTTTTTCTCTTACCAATACTTTCACCGTTGAGTTCATACCTCTAAGTTTGGTAGAGTTTCTTCTTATTAATAGCTTCACTGTTTGTTTCTAAATCTATAGAATTTTTTTACTAACTTTTTCTCTATCTTAGGCTCCATGTGGTGTATGTGATGGGGATACATTATGTCAACGACTAGGATGTTTGCATTCAATTTGCCGTGGTTGTATTGAAGGTAAATTGTGTATGTAATTGTAGTAGACCTTTGATTTTTGTTTATATCTTTGCTAATTTTTCATAATTGCTCATGCAGAACATGCTCAAAACAATATTTTTAATGGAGAAATGAATATTATGTGTCCCATATCAAGTTGTGGCAAAATGGCAGCTCCATCCCTGATTCTTAATTATCTTTCCTTGGAGTCTACTGTCATTTTCAAAGAGTCTTTGGCTAGACATTTTCGTGCCTCTAAAGCACAAGTAAGACTTTTTCCCTTTCTTTTTTTTTTGTTTGTTTGACTAACTAATAACTTTGTGTTATTGATTGTATTATGTATAGGTTAAAAGTGTTTTTGAACAAGTTGGTGAGCCTATCTTAACTAGAACTCTAAAGATTATGTGTGCTATTAAAGGTAACTTTAATTCTACTAGTTATGATAAGTTTTTTATATATACATATATATATATTTAGTTTAACTATTTTTTTTGATTATTTATTTTTAGGAATTGGGTTGAAACTTTGGAAAAAGAGAAATAGTATTTTGACATCACTTCTAGTGGTAGTTATCTTTTGCCACACGTTCTGTGAGGGAAGTGAGCTTTCTTGTGCAGTACAGCTAGGCATTGCTAACCTATATGCATTTGCCTTTGACATGTGGGGAAATATATTCAAGGTTTGTTTTTGTTTTTTTTGTCAAACATTATTGATATATTCAATTCAGAGTTAATTGATTTTGTTATATAATGTTGCAGACTATTATCATAGGTTTGATGTACAAAGTCTATGTGTCTCAATCCTACACACGATTGGTTGTATTAGGTATATTGTTGGTTCTTTGTCTTTTATTATTTTTACTTATTCTTCTATTGGATTTTGGAATAATATTTCTCTTGGTTTTTGTTTTTGTCACAGTGTTGTCTTTCAGTTGCTGTGCACTTCTCCTAGTAAAAGTGTTGGCAGGATGGTTTGCTAGGCTCGTAGGTCTTGCAAGAAGGTGAATGGGTATTTGTTTCTACCTATTGCCTTAAAAGGCAGTTTTGGACTTTCCATATGTAACTATACTTCTAAAGTTTGGGGTCTAGGTTGGTGCCTGAGTGTCTGAGTAACGCATTTTCATCTTTAAGAGGAAAAAGGCATGTTTTATAAACATAGATGTAACAAGAAATGTTAAAATCAGGAGACTATAGATTACATAGTTATCAAAGACGAAAAAGAAAACATAACTCTGGAAGATAAATAAAGATAAGAGAAGAGGCTAACAAATCCTGCCACAAGTCAATGCAACGCTGCTACTGATACAAGGATCAGAACTGAACGCAGAAGCCATAACTGTTTATCAAACTCTAAGAGATGGTTAAGGATGTCACAAGATTATCAAACGAAAACAAATTTAACCAATCCTTACTTTCAACAATCGAGAATGGTATTTGAAAAAAAGAACTTCCAGAGTAAAATCGTGACCATCACCTGTAAAGTAAACAAACAAGCATCAATGATGATCACAAGACCATCATCAAACACAAAACACAAAACTAAAGAAGATAAATTACCTTGATGAAATCGTCCCCAAAACAATCTAACCAATGGAGAAATATTGGTTTACCCGCACAAGATAAAGTATCATCACTACTAAACATGTAACACATCAAAAGCGCAGCCAAAAGAAACATTCTCAGTCTTCTCCGCAGCAAGACGCCTAGATCTGCAAGGCCAATCAATCATAAATGTTATAAATTTTGAGTGTCAAAGTTTTTTAGCATTGGGAAGATTTAACATTTTTCCTTACAGTGAAACTTATCAACTCTTGGTTGAGAAGAAGATACACCATGAGCAGCAAAACCAACCCAAACCTGCAAATTTATATAGCAGTTTAGGACAATAAGATAAGATACATATCTCAACATTACACTAGTTTAACTTGTAAACGTATTTACATTAAAGAGGCATGTAACTCTAGTCCTTGGCGGCTCAACTTGTTGATTCTCAAATCGGACCATGTTTTCGAGATAAGGAGATACAATGCAAGTACATGCGAAGATCTGACTGATGGTATTTGTAATCTGACAATATCTAAACACACTTTTCTTATTGTTACAGATCAAGATATCACCCTGCTTAGAAACCGTCACCGGCCTGAACGCCATTTGCTGAAATGGTTTAATACCTATACAGGCTAAACTAATGGAGTAAGTCTTGCTCCATGCACCATCCATGATCCATATCTCTAGCTCCAATTCACCATCACTATTCCGTAGTGTTGTGGCTAATGCTAGATGATCCTCAAGGTTCACTATCTGAGTGTCCACAGTGAATCTCATATCTGTTGGAAGTGGTACACGATGGAACTCTTCTGTATGAAGATCCAAGGAGAGTAACCTACAACCCCTCCAGATGTCAGACCAATAGATAGAACCATTGACACAAGCGGATCTTCGTCCTGCTTCCACCTCGTAAGGAGGAGGACTCAGTTTACGCCATTCACCTATGTTCACATCAAGAACCTCGTAACGGTTAGGGTCAAAGAACATCCTCACTACTTTATAGCTTCCATTAACTTTGTCCTTGCCGAACCCCATCGCCCAATGGCCCGGAAAATAAGCCGAAAACGCTCCTGAAAATTTGGAACAAAGTTTACATCTTTTACCATCAAATCAAAGCACAGTTTTAACAGATTTACCTCCGTCGGTGAAAAGGTAGCTACTCTGGCGGTTTAACGGATCTGGGCCGGAGGCAAAACGGAGTCTTTGTCCAGTTAACGGATTCAAAACGTTGATCCAACCTGGTTCAGGGATGCAGACCAAACCGTCGCAACTCATGGACGGTCGTGTCGAGTCGCAGTGCAAATAGACAATCTCTTCGCCTCCTCTGAAACTTCCCTTCGCTCGGAGACTCGGGGCGCCGCAGTTGCAGTGGTCAGCGGCGAGGATTTTCCGGCGGGGTTTGCCGGATTTTTGAAAACTGAGATGCATCTCTAAGAACCAGTTTGATTCCAGTATCGATCTCCATTGTTTTGACACGGTTTTGAATCTTCCTAGAGATTTTGGTGGAAGCCTAAGGAGAATAAGTTCTAGTACATCGGGAGAAACATACATCATCGGGTTAGTGTTTGGTTCTGGTATCGTGTCTGTTCTTTGACAGAAAGCACTCAAAGTTCCATCTTTTGTTTTTACACCGACAGTTTATATATACAAACTAATTAGAAGTTCTTTTACTTTCCTTTTGTACTCTGTGAATTGTTTTCCTATTTCTAAATGGATTTGGTATTTTTTCCAATCAAGTCACCCCCATTTAAATTATAAACCATATCTCAAAATATTTTTAATTAGTTTTCAGATTTTTCTATAGTTTTCGACAAAATAAAACCTTATTTATCTCTAAAACAAAAATCAGGATACACAGTGGGTGATTGTTTTTTTTTTTTGTCAATTCTTTTGATTTATTTATTTTTAAATCATCAAACTTTACTAATCACTATTTAGTTTTAATTTTTAAAGTTCAAGACCACATTAAAATTTGGGAAATTGTCAAAAATAGCACTTTTATAACTACTTTTTATGTTTACACTAACCATGTTTATCACCATTTTTAATGAAGGGTAAAAGACATTTATAACCATAAAGTTAACTAATTCTAAACTTAGGGTTTAAAGTTGAGAGATGTGGTTTAGGGTTTAGGATTTAGAGTATAGAGTTGATGATTTAGGGTTTAGGGTTTAAGAATTTAAGGTTTAGGGTAAATTTAGGGTTTAGAGTAATTTTTTTTTTGAATTTGGGTTTAGGGTAAATTTAGGGTTTAGGGTAAATTTAGGGTTTAAGATTTAGTTTAAATTTAAGGTTTAGGAGTTTAGGGTAAATTTAGAGTTTAGGTTAAATTTAGGGTTTAGGGTAAATTTAGGGTTTATGGTTTATGGTAAATTTATGGTTTATGGTTTAGAATTGATATTTTAGGGTTTAATGTTGATGTTTTAGGGTTTAGGGTTTAGATTTGAAAGTTTAGGGTTTAGGGTTGTAGAGTTGATGTTTTAGGATTCTAGAGAGGGAAATAAATATTGAAGATAAAATAAGGTTAATTTAGTATTTTACACATTAATGAATATTGTATATTTGAAAATATCTTTTGATTGGTGAGTTGATTAATAGTATCAAATAAAGTGTAAACTTGTAGATCTTCCTTAAAATTCTACTAATTTTGTCAATCACGATTTAAGTTTATTTCTAAATCTACATAAAATATATCTTATGTAAATTAGTCAAAATTCTACATCTTTATTATTTATAATATTATAATATTGTACATCAATATTATAATATTAAATAAATTAGATTATAATAATTTTATAATAAATTAGATAAATATAGTTTCTAAAATTCATAACATAAATTTTATTTACTTTTGAATAATTTTGTAAAATGTTAAATATTTAAATAAAATAAATGTCATTTATATATTATAAAAATAATAGTTAAATTTTGATAATTTATGTTTTTCTTATAGGTATAAATTATTTTATTTGATATAAAATATTTTTTTTTGTAAATACATCACATATCTCACATGTTTTATTTTAAAATATCTATACCAAAATACTTACAGCTACCACCAACATAACTAGAACAAAAATCACTGCAAAACAATTTACATCAATAAATTTACACCTACAACCAAATCACCTACATCATTTTTACAGCTAAAATTTTCCAGGTACATACCAACTTAGACTTGCAGTTTTGGTTTCGGTTAACCGCACCAAAATGAACTGAACTAAAATTAGTTTATTTTAATTTTCGGTTATTTTAGTTTTAAAATTTATCAAATATAACCAATTTTAAGATTTTGGTTAAATTTAAGTATAATTATTTATAAAATTTAGATAGTTTCAGTTTTTTTGGTTGTTTGGTTAATTTGATTATTTTTAGTTAATTCAGTTTGGTTATTTCGATTATTTTCGTTAATTTCGGTTAAGTTTTTGATTTTAGATTTTTTAAAAACCATTTTTTAAATCATACCTAACTAAAACAAACTCAAAACTGTTATGAGACGAAAAACCATTTTTTTGGTTTGGTCTGGTTCAGCTGTTCTGGTTCAGCTGTTCTGGTTCAGCTGTTCTGGTTCGGACAAAATCAGCAGACCTAGTCTAACGTAACTAAGTATGGAATAGGCAAAAAAAAAAACAAAGTTAATGGACTGAATTTAAAGAAGTACATAAATAGAAATATGTCCCATTTGCTAAGACAACATAATAGAAAAAGTGAATTTAACAATTTTTTCCAAATTAAAAATTTAACCGTCAACAAAGTGTTCACTTTGTTATTTTCTTTATACTTGAACTTTTTTGATGCGAATCGAAAAACAAGGAAAATAAGAGTAAAAACTTCAACCTTTGTTATTATTTATCAGTTATTATCTTTAATGAATGACTAGAAATTTTCTGCGTTATGTGCATTAATAATAAATTTACAAAATATATTATTTTCTAAATTAATTTTTTTAATTTTAATATTTTAAAAAATATTTTAGCTTTTCAGTATAAAATGTAAATAATTTTTCATAAGTATATTTATATTTTTAGATTTCGTTAAGTTTACACTATAAATAAATTTTGTTTAATTTATGTTATATTTATGATTATATTTATGTATAAAGATATATATATATATGTAAATGTATAAATTTTATTTTTACTTTTGTTAATTTATTAATTAATTAAATAAAATATAATTTATATTAAAATTTAAATTTAAATGATAAAAATAATTTATTAAATAACTCAATAAATTGATTAATAATCGTTTAACAAAACATATTTTATGGTGATCATATACGAATAAATTTACTAATTTGATAATTAGTTTTTCATACCAATGAATCAAACCATAATTCAAAACTTAATTAACAAATATATTCCCAACTAATTTTGAAAAATATAAATATTTTTTATTTTTCAATTCTAAGTTAATGTAAAAATATTATATATTTATAATTATATTATTAGTTTAAAAATTTCATTAATACATATAAGTTATTGTTGTATTTAAAAGATCTTATAAAAAATGTAAAATTTCATAATTGCAATTTGATATGTCATAATAAAAATTAAGACATATCATTATTTTCACTAAGTTGTGTTATTTTTTTCTTGATGAAAATGAACGTGATAGTAACCTGATAATTAGGGTATAACTCCTCAACGTCTATAAAAGGTAGTTTATTATCAATGGAAAATATATATAGGAAGTGGGGGAGGGGGGGGGGGGGAAAAAAAGNATAGTGTACATGTATCATCAAAAAGTAAAGACAAATGATAGTGTCTTTATCTCTTTAGTGTTTACGAGGTTAGGAATGATAGTGTACATGTATCATCAAATTTTTTATCTGAGTGTTTCTTGGACAGCACTATTTAGTCTATCGAATTGGCTTCTTTTGGCAATCAGATCATCTTAGTATGCTCACAGTGAAGTTGCAACAACGAAATAAGATCAACTTTCTATCTCTCTAAATAATATTATAACGGTTGTTATATAAGCAAAAGCGACTAGAAATCCTAATAGTGTTACATACATTACAAACTGAAGGTCTGCTACTAAGCAGCTGCTCATACGCACAC
Organism: Sinapis alba; assembly: GCA_012274485.2. Lineage (NCBI taxonomy): Eukaryota > Viridiplantae > Streptophyta > Magnoliopsida > Brassicales > Brassicaceae > Sinapis > Sinapis alba. The sequence continues at coordinate 24,010 of MU105923.1, read as the reverse complement.
ACTCCATAATAGCTCAGAGAAAACAGAGGGTGATTTAAAGAAAATAGTAAAGTTAATAGTACACTAATAGGTTAGTTATCATGTCTTCTCTGATATAACATATGCACGGAAGAATGAGAGTAACAACTGCTAAGCGTATGCCAACAATGAAAACGCAAACAAGCAACACACACGAGATAAATATATTCAACAAGACAATCACAAATTTTCATTTTCCCTAGTTAAAAAATGGAAAGGCTAAAAAGGGCTTTCACTCAGTAAACTCAGCAGTAGCTTATTAAATAACGACAGAGTGTGGAGCATAAGCCCACTCAATTCAATAATCAAGCAGCGCATAGAAGATAAGGCCCCTGTCCAGCCAGAGTACCTGAAGGCGGTTGCTGCTGATTCTGCTTTATCTGGTTAAGAAGGCTTGCTGCAAACTGTAGTGTTTTCTGATCTCTCTCGTCCTTCTCCACATCACCATCTGCTGTACCCTGACCAAGCCCAGAGAGCATAGGCTGCACCTGTGCTGCTTGGCTTTGTGGCTCTAAATTTGCCTTGTCAACTAGTGGGTTGCATGCCAGCTTGAAACTGTGAAGGGTTTAAAATATGCGCCTGGTTTGTTGTTACACCATGATAGTTAGCTTGCTGATAACTTGGAACAGGACCATAATTCTGGTTTGGTACGGAAGCTGCTGGTTGGTATTGTTGTGTCATGGGCTGAGAAACAGGATAATTTGATGAACCCTGTCAACTGTTTTGGTGCACCCCTATTGTAATTTCCCGAGGAGGATATAAACCGTCCCGGGCTTGATCTCTATGAGGCAGAGGACTGAGAATCTTGTATGTATGATGCTGCAACAGGTACGGCTAGTGAGGGCAACTTGAGAACAACACCATATATCCGTTCTGGACCAGACACTTTGAGTATATCAGTTAAGAAATCTGATGGAGGCACAACAAGCACAACAGACGGGAGTTCCACCCTTGGCAATCATTCTTCTCCATATGAAACCAGAATCAGTGTAACGACGGATAGGCCTAGCAGCAATTGAACCACACCCATATAACATGTAATTATTGTTTTGTATTCTTACAATTTGTTAAGCAACATAATAGCTTTATTTTTCTAACCCCATAGAACAGACTTCAGCTTCCAAATAATATCATAAAGATAATATTGTTTCCAATAATTTTTCAAGTTTTTATCACATGAACAAAAAATAAAATTTGATTATAATTGCATATATTACACTTGAAAATTCATAATTTAGTAACTGAGCCCAACTAAATATTTATATAATTTTTTGTTTTGTTTTGAATACATCAAATTCATTTGATACTGAAAAACAGCAAACCATATATAATATATTGATCTTTGCAAACGATGATGATTTCCAACTATGTACACTAAGGAAGATAATCCCCCAGGCTTCTTTAGAAACGATCTCTGGCTCTGTGTATACAACGCAATGCTTCGGCTTCGCTTGCTGAGTCTGGAATGCTTAAAGATCTACGGATTTCTTTGCTCGATGTTCTGAGAAATGGGTTACACGCTTTCTCAACCTTAACAGTCGTTGGAATCTACAGACAAAAAAAAAACCGAAATGAAATCAAGAAAGAGGTTAAGATAGAGAGGACAAAGAGGAACGAGAAGATAGACTTACCGATGGGAGTCCCTGGCTGCGAAGATGGGCGACTCGGGTTGCATATGACTGAAGAGTTTCATTTTTTGGTTCTATGGATAGTGCAAACTTGATATTGCCCTGTATCATGGAAGACCTGTAAATAGTGTTGTATCTCCGAGTAGCTGAGAGTTGATGAATGTGAGAATCTCAAGTTACTGCTGTGTTTATGTGGAAACTTACTGCTGTGTTTTCTCGACCGCAGTATATATTTGTATCATCTGGTAAAGACACGATCTTTTGGAGTGATGAAAGCATCTGAGACAGACAAAAAGGGGGGGGTCTTATGTTAAAAGAGAACAGAGCATAGTAAATTTTTTCTTCTGTGAGAAACGATGAAGTTAGGTTATTACAGTACTCTACTGGTTATTGGAGTAAATGATACCTGTTCGGGGGTACCTTCTGAGAGGGTACCACAAGATAAGCTATGTATCAGGTCTCCTGTGAATATTGTGGCTGACCCGGGAAAGTAGAAGCTTATATGGCCTGCTTGAGAATAAAAACAGTTAAGAAGTAAAACATGCCACAAAGCATTAAATGCCAGCTACAAACCTTGTGTATGGCCAGGAGTGTCAATAACCCGAACCTCATGGCCAGCAAACATCCACTTATCACTATCCTTGAGAAGTATGTCAATTCCAGGAATCCGATGCTTATCCACAGCTGAGCCAATCACCTGTAAGTCACATGAAAACACTTGAGAATGTATCACCGAAGCAACAAAGAAAAGGACAACTAAACAAATAGCCACAATATAGCTGACTAGCAAAGTAGAAGTCAGCTTCAATCTCCTTTTTCAAATAAAGAGCATTTAAGGCCAGAAAGCCATTACTTATGGTTAGACTAACACCTTACAACATCTTAAAACCAAACCACTATATTGTAGAGCTCTGTGTTCCATAGCTTTTAGAGGATAAGAGATACTCCAAAGGAACAAATGATGATAAAGAGAGAGAAAAGCAGAAAGAAAAACGAAGTTATAAACTTTAAACCGAAGATAGTATCCCCTCACCTTTGCGCCATACCTTGCTTTCAGCTCAGCATTCCCCCCTACGTGGTCATCATGATGATGAGTATTCAAAATGTAAGTCAAATTCCAATTTTTCCTGCTCAATGCATCAATAACCGGTGCGGCCTCATAAGGATCAACAACTCCAACCGTGCCGGTGTCTTCATCGTGCAGAAGATAAGCATAGTTGTCCATACTACATGGCACCTGAAACACCACCGACAAAATTAGAAAAAAAGAATGAAGGTTCAAAAGCTGATATAGTAAAGGGCAATGCATACTAACTAACCAGTTCGATTTTTAAGGAAGATGGCATGTTGGAGATGCTACAAAAGTGTGTAACTTTAAGTGTTTTTCTAGCTCCACGCAGTGTTTTCAATGGCATGGAGAATAACCACATAACTCCGTATAACAAGCTTTTCCTCAGGCAAAGGTGTCTAAAACCAGGCCACACACAAAGCTCACCTCCAATCTATTCAAAAGAAAAAAACAGAGCTTGTTATAAAAACAATCTTCATCTAAAAGTTCAATCTGTTTCATGAATATAATTCAATCGCAATCTTCATCTAAAAACAGAACTTTAGCTACAGAGATTGATCCTCCTTAGAGTAAAACGAAGCCTACTACTATCCTCAGAGCCTTAGAAATGAATCGACACAACACTAAACCCATACAAACGAAGTGAGAATCTGAGCTAAAGAGATCTTATGTATGTTATCTGGATCGAAATCAAAGATAACAGTAAGAGGAAGAGGGAGAGAGATAAACCCTAGAAGAAGAAGAAGAAGAAGAAGAAGGAATTGAAGAATTGCTGGAAGATGAAGAAGCTTTGGGGATCATTGGCCTCCTCTATCTCTCTCTCTCTCTACCTCAGATAGAAACGAGAGAGATGATCGATTATACCTTGTAGATTTTGCGCGTAGGAAGCAGGCAGAGTTTCGCCGGAGCTGTGATGAAGACGAGTCTGCGACTTGGAGAGGAGAGGAGAGACGTAAGAGGGAAAGAGAGTTTTCTAGTTTTGTTTTATTTTATTTTTGGTTAAATTGCTTTTAAGTCAAACGTATGTAGCTCACCTACTATATCCTTTTAATGAATTGTTCCGTGTTATCATAATTCACTTTCTCCTCCATTTTCATTAACTCCCAAATGGACTTTTAAGATTACAATACAAAATTTGATATTATTTTCTAAATCTATTTTTTTTTAATAATTATTTTTATAAATACTTTAAATTTATGATAAAAAAAAATTAACTCTACTAAATCATTTATAAATATCTAAACTTTACAATCAAAATGCTATATTATTTTCAGCGATTTTCTAAGTTTGGACTAACTCATACCCCAAATTACAAGTAAATCACCCCGGATGAAGATGTAATTTCTAAGCAAAAGAGCAGGAAGACTAACACAATCCAGCCTATAAGCATTAGTTGAGCTTGTGATAGTGAAGATAATGAAACCACAGATAGGTCTGATCCGTCAGGATATGTGTTTACCGTCGGAGTGGGAGAATGTTTATTACAAAATAACAAAGTTTTAAGTGCTATTACGCATTTTAAGTAGATGTATGAAAGTGAAGCTATAGAGGAATGCTAAGATAAAGGACGACCACATCTAAAGCTTGTAATTAACCGTAAAAATATGGAAATCAGTATGTAATTAAAAAACATTTCAATCCAGTGATTGTATTCCAAAAACATGCTCATACTCGAAAAGTTTGAACAATAACTTAACTAAACAAAAACATATTCTCATATGGATCCATCATAACAAGGGCTCATCTTCAAAGGTCTTGCACACTCAAACCTGAACAATAGTTACAGCAACAAACATATACTGTGTCAACATGAAAATCAAGATTCTTTCATAAACAGTTTAAACAACACAAGAGCTGCTGAGTTGTTTAATTTTAGAAACAAACCTGGAGGAAGAGACTGCTTAAGCTTGTCAGCTTTCTCTTGATCAAAGACGCAGAGCGTGTAGAGGTACTTTGAGCACCTAACCTTGAACTTAACAATGTCTTTGCTTCTCTTGATCTTCACAGAGCGAGCATCTTTCCTTCTAGCTGTCAGAAGAAAGTCCTTGATCTCGTGGATTTGCTTAGGCTGCACATATTTATATCAATGTTCAGAGTTTCAATCAACAAACTTGTAGCATTTTAACAGATCAATTCACCCGTAACCTACAAGTTTCACTAGATCCTACTCAAACAAACAAGCATAGCTAAGCTAAAATGACATAAAGAACCAAAATTAATAGCTAGACGCCTTTGACATAGATGGAACCAACCCGAAAGACAGAGAGAAAGATTACCATTGTTGGATCTGTTGTTAAACCTAGCCGCCTTCCACGCAGAGAGCAAGAACCAAAACGTTGAAACACCCTCCGCAAGATATAAGGAGACTTCTTCTCAAAAGCCCTATACTCTTTTATTGTAAATACCAGATTTACCCTTTAGCCCATCTATCAAACAGTTTTTATATTGGGCTTCAGCCCAATCTGATATCAGAAAGTCTCACATTACCAATTTTTTACACAACTTTACGATATTTCTTACATTTAGGTCTTTTTAATTTCGTTTTTACTATTTGCATACCCAAATTTTTACTTGTATACAATAATCTTAGTTCAGTTTGGGAGATAAACATGATTAACCACACAAATACTTTAGGATCGTTACTTATGCTTTAGGTGTGTTTGCGACTTGAATTGAAAGACATGATATGTTTTGATCCAACACTTTTTTATATTAGGAATATAGGTGTTTTTGGCTCTACTAATCTTGACATTTAACATAGGAAAAGCTTTTGTATCAAATGTTCTTTGATTGATACACTTCAACTAGTTACAAAGATCTAAACTTCTGCTCTAAGCTAGGAGGGCTTCTACCGGGAGAAAACCTAATAACTGAGAATCCAATTGAAAACAAAAATAAAAAATAATGTCCTGAAGAATTGAATTGAAGAGAAGGAAAAAAATTAAAAAAAAAGAGAGAGTATTTTATGGTAGATTTGAGGGAGGAATGACTGAATCAAGTAGCTCATCAAAATCATCTCTCAGTTTCTCCGGCAATGGTGGCATATGCTTCATCTGCTCAGGGGCATTCCCACTCAAACTGTAAGATACAAAGAAACTCTTTATATATGAATAAAACAACATAGACAAATCATTTTGCAGAACTGATGATTTTCACTTACTTTGTGAGAAGTTTCCTGATGTTTTCTCTGCTCTTGTATAAGAGTGTCAAGTTTTCTGTTAACTGTAAAAGAAAAAAAAGAAAAAATCTAAGTAAAATAACTTTTTCCCTCAGTTTAAGTTGGTGAGGGATCAATACTTTACCCTCAAGGATGTGAGATTTGTAGAAATCTGATTTAGATTTTGGAGATTTGCAGAAATCTGGCTGAGGAGTTGTTCATTTTGTTTAAGAAGCTCTCTGATGATTCCTGCATACCATTAAACGAATATTTATTGATATTTCCATATCTATTTCCTTAAGATAAAATCTTAAAGCATCCTTAAGAATCATTGGATCAAAGATATATATAATATATATATATACTTACCATCTTCTTCTGTAAGAAGATGTGATGATGCAAACATATGTGTAGCTGAGTTTGAAGCCACCACCATATCAATAATCTCCTGAAGTTATCAACAAGATATGCAGTTNGTTGTTAAACCTAGCCGCCTTCCACGCAGAGAGCAAGAACCAAAACGTTGAAACACCCTCCGCAAGATATAAGGAGACTTCTTCTCAAAAGCCCTATACTCTTTTATTGTAAATACCAGATTTACCCTTTAGCCCATCTATCAAACAGTTTTTATATTGGGCTTCAGCCCAATCTGATATCAGAAAGTCTCACATTACCAATTTTTTACACAACTTTACGATATTTCTTACATTTAGGTCTTTTTAATTTCGTTTTTACTATTTGCATACCCAAATTTTTACTTGTATACAATAATCTTAGTTCAGTTTGGGAGATAAACATGATTAACCACACAAATACTTTAGGATCGTTACTTATGCTTTAGGTGTGTTTGCGACTTGAATTGAAAGACATGATATGTTTTGATCCAACACTTTTTTATATTAGGAATATAGGTGTTTTTGGCTCTACTAATCTTGACATTTAACATAGGAAAAGCTTTTGTATCAAATGTTCTTTGATTGATACACTTCAACTAGTTACAAAGATCTAAACTTCTGCTCTAAGCTAGGAGGGCTTCTACCGGGAGAAAACCTAATAACTGAGAATCCAATTGAAAACAAAAATAAAAAATAATGTCCTGAAGAATTGAATTGAAGAGAAGGAAAAAAATTAAAAAAAAAGAGAGAGTATTTTATGGTAGATTTGAGGGAGGAATGACTGAATCAAGTAGCTCATCAAAATCATCTCTCAGTTTCTCCGGCAATGGTGGCATATGCTTCATCTGCTCAGGGGCATTCCCACTCAAACTGTAAGATACAAAGAAACTCTTTATATATGAATAAAACAACATAGACAAATCATTTTGCAGAACTGATGATTTTCACTTACTTTGTGAGAAGTTTCCTGATGTTTTCTCTGCTCTTGTATAAGAGTGTCAAGTTTTCTGTTAACTGTAAAAGAAAAAAAAGAAAAAATCTAAGTAAAATAACTTTTTCCCTCAGTTTAAGTTGGTGAGGGATCAATACTTTACCCTCAAGGATGTGAGATTTGTAGAAATCTGATTTAGATTTTGGAGATTTGCAGAAATCTGGCTGAGGAGTTGTTCATTTTGTTTAAGAAGCTCTCTGATGATTCCTGCATACCATTAAACGAATATTTATTGATATTTCCATATCTATTTCCTTAAGATAAAATCTTAAAGCATCCTTAAGAATCATTGGATCAAAGATATATATAATATATATATATACTTACCATCTTCTTCTGTAAGAAGATGTGATGATGCAAACATATGTGTAGCTGAGTTTGAAGCCACCACCATATCAATAATCTCCTGAAGTTATCAACAAGATATGCAGTTCAAACCAGAATGTTTTAGAAAAACAAAAAAAAAAGATCAGCAGATAAAAAACGAACAGAGTTAATTAGATGAAAAACCTTATTGTCAACCCTGGCTCTCCCTGACACATTGTGGTTTTCTTTTCTTCTCTTCTTATTTTCTTTCGTCTGCTACATAAACAAGAACACAAAGGAAACTAATAAGAAACAGAGAAACAACATATAACTTGTGTGGAAGGTATAAGAAGACTTTTACATGCATCCATCTGCAACGCATAGCTACATCTCTAATGTTCTTGTTGTTCTGAAGCTTTAACGCTATTTTCGCGTAACGCGAAATACTCGGTTCCGACGAATATCTTTGTGAAAAAAACAACAATAATCATAACAACAAAAAATCAAATAACTGGGAGAACCTAGTATTGATCGAGAGAAGTCACTAACCTAACAAGACCATCTTCTAGAATTGCTTGTTCTTGGGAGCTCCAATACATGGCAGATCCCGAGTGGTATCTCATCTCTGAGCTTTCCGGCAACGTCATGGAGTTGCTGAAGTACGCATTTTGGTGATTCCAGTCACCACCGCTTGACCATAGATGATTCGCCATTAAACACACCAAATAAAAAAAAACTAAAGAAACGGATACACATAAAGCCCTAGCTCCGAATAATACGCAAAGACTACATTAAGTGACCCGAAAAATAATTTAAAAAATGTATATTCCCTCCGTTTTAAATTACTTGTCGTTCTAAAGTATAATTTTTGTTTTAAAATAAATGTCGTTTTCGGTTTTCAATGCAAAATTTATTGGTAATATTTTCTACTATATTTTTCTATTGGTTGATATATGGTTAGGTGTATTGGTAATAGTGTTTTTATTTTACAAATATGTAAAATTAAATATTTTCTTAATATGTGTGAATAAACCTAGCTAGAACGACAACTAATATGAAACGGAGGGAGTATTAATGTAAACCGAAACGTTGAAAGGGACTTGTATCATAGAATTCCTTTGGTTCTCATTTTCTTTATTCATTTTAGTTAGCAATAATATTAGACCAAAAAAAAAATTAGCAATAATAAAATATATTTAAAGCTGTCTTCGTGTATAAACACAGCTTGAGATTTTGTTTATCAAATAGTTAATTATTCATGATTGGAAAGACAACCACAATGTCTGCTTGATTAGAAAAAAAAAACTATTTAAAAGGTTACAAAACCATCGTGCACTAGTATCGTAGACCATAAACAGAATGAGTATATTCCATGTATCTGTGTGTTCATACGTGAGGCGACAGAAAGATATATTTGCTTTACAATTGTGTATTTGCATAATGAGAATATTACGCATAGAGATACTTTTCCACTTATGAACTATATGGTAAAGACACTTCCAGTCTATAACCACACATTTTACTGACCAAATGTCAACTATATCCTAAACACTCAGCTAATGTGATGATTATTACATGGTTCTTAGGATGGGTTCTTAATGTAATATAAAAAACCGTTTCTTAACTTTAAATAAAAAAAATTAAGAGTTGATTCTTAAATCTCTTATTTAAGGACCGTCTCTTAATTTTAACAATATTTTTTAGTTAAAATTAAGAGACGGTTCTTAAATTATGTTAAGAAGTTAAGAACCCCACCCTAAGAACCCCCAATAATCATGCTCTAACAAATTCATTTTCATCGATGTTTTCAAGGTTTTTCACATCTACTGTTTTTCTCTTTCATCATTTCTTTGTAACAATTATAAGTTCTTTCTGAATAATATAACGCTTGCCATTATTCTTTTTGTGTGATATATACAAGCCCGACCCTGATAAGAAGTTGTGGAAGCATGAACTTCCAGCTTTCAAAATCTATATATAATTTTCGGCCAATTTTTGACAAATATTTCATTAGTCGAATGACATTATTAGTGAAGTGGAAACTCATGCATCTAGAGTTCAAACCATGAATATGTCATTAGCTTGTCTTTTTATAAATAGTTTATGGTCCTAATAAAGTTATGACCGCTACTAGATATATATATATATATATATATGATTGATTCACCATGGCATCATAAAACAAGTACAAGTAATATAATAAATTCACATCCGGATCCTTCTTAGTTAATGATGGAAAAAAACATCTTTTTTTACAACAATGTCTTTGTCATTTTTTATATGTAATAGTCTTTAGGTTCTAGATGGAATCTTGTGATCGTGTGAATTTGGCTGGCTGTAAGAATGCACTTGAAGCACACAAAAATGGAAAATGCCAACCATTCATGCACAGAATGAGAAATTGTACTGGCCGATCCAGTGTACTAATTATTAATTGGGAGTTTCCAGCTGTTTCAACGCATGCATAGCAATAGCAATATGACATCCTTTCATATCGCAATGTCTCTGTCTTTCTCTCTCTCTTTTTTTATACAATTATAGACTGTGAATCGAACTGTTTAAGTATTCTCAAAACAATTATAGATTTACTGTATCTTTTTCGGACAGGGACTAAAACATGTTAAATGTATTATTAACAAATTTCAAGTAGGAGCAATCATGATCATAACTGACTGAAACATTCGTTTTAGTTTCTAAATTTTTAAAAGTTAATACCCATTAATTTAACGATCCCCCAATTATGAAAAAGTTATTAAAAATCTACACTATGTTTACAACTTCTAAAATTTTGTGACCGGCTTGAGTGCACAAACTATTGGCTATTCATTCATATACGGATCATATTAACAAGTCTAGATTAGTATTCAGTATTTCTAAATTATGATACTATGAAAAATTATTGGTTGAACTTGTTGATCATTAACGTATTTGTGTTGGTACATATACATGTAAAGTGATTTGTCATATAAATCTACATTCATTTAATAAAAATATTGAAATATACAATATTGAAAATTACATTATTAACAGAGTGATTGGTAATGTTGTAATAGCTTCTTTTTTTTAACACTTGATAACCAATTATATTATCATATCATCATATAATTTCTAATTCTATTACATGATCAACTACCTGTAACATATTCGATATTAATGAACAACTTTACGGATAAAGATTTCATGATAAAGTTCTCCCCTAACATTTGGATCGATGGACGTTTCTGCATGTACGACATCCTCGATGGATATACTTTTTCCATAGCAGACAATCACAACGAACAGTTATGTTTGCAAGTTATGTTTGCAGTGTTCTAAAACCTCCGGCAAACTTGCATCTTATAAACTGTAATAAATTACATAGTTTATAATTCAAATCCATATTTGGATATAAAAACATTTAAATATTAACCAGTAGACTATGATGCTTTTTCATAATTGTAATAGTTGTATTACAAGAAATTGATATAGTTTTGAGAGACGAATCTTTCGCTAATGTGAAATGACAAGAGACAAAAAAAAATTTAACGGTCTAATTAAAATTGATCCCACCAATCATTATCATACATTTTTCTTAATATAATCAATACCAATAAATATATTGTAGAAATATCAATTTAAATTTCAAAAATGTTTAACAAACATTGGAGCTCTCTTACACGGGAGCGTAATGCAAGAATCTTCAGGGAAGTTGCTAACCCCGTCGGTGCTCTCTTTGCTACAATCGACCGTGCCATGAGGGACAGGCTCCTCTCCTTCCCATCTCCAGCTTTTGGCTCTCAATCTCTTTTGCAGCTTTATTTATGTTTTCCCAAACCTTTTAGTTAGCTGTGTGTGGCTTTTAAAATTTCTGTAATAAGTTGATGTGCAACAATTTTGTAAAACAAAAAATGGTATGAATTTAACATTTGGACCAAAACAAAATCCAAAAATTGCTTGAAATAAGGGATTCTTTGACCTCATTTACAAGTACACCTTTCCGTAAGAGAACATAATCGTTTGTGCAAAATATTTTTTGTAGAAGTCAAAGAAAAGAGAACAAACCGGTTTTGAAAAAATAAAAACCGGTTTTGAAAACAAATATTTGGAAAGTAAAAATTAGTACATGATATTTAGTTGCTTTGTTTTACTGGGCCACAAATAATTTTTAGTCTATATAGTCGGAGGCTCAATCTAACTTTTATCAAATTGGTCCAATTTTTGTTGATAAAATATAATTCATATGGTGAAAGTTATATTTAATCCAAAACCTACAATAATAAAAAATCTAACTGAAACTATTTATTTAATATTAAAAAATAAAATTCTAATATTATAAAATTGATAAAAAAAATATGAATATTTTAAGAGAATTTTGCAAAAAAATGACTCAAGAATTAAATTCAAATGCAAATTAACCCCTTCTTATCAATACTATTTTACCATCATCTTCACATACCCTTTTTAGATTTTCCTAATATTTACAAAATGTTATTATAATATTTTTTTTCAAATGTAAGCGTTCAAAAAAAAGAAGAAAAAACTCTTATTTTATAAATGGGAAAATGACATTGAAAACTTTCAAAATAGTATTCAATAAAAACTGAAAATAGTATACAATAATTCACTGTTTATACTAAGATGAAAAGTCTTAAGTGCTTAAAGATTAAAATTTAATATTTTATCTCAAGTTCTTAATCATTATCTTTATTGTATGAAGAAACTAATGTTTATCGAAATAAAGACTAATAAATAGAAGAAAAGAAATTAAAACTAAAATCGTTCCTAATGCTTATCTCTAAATATCTATCTGCATGTTTGTAAGGTGTATGATATATAGCATATCGACTGGAACGTTTGTAATTCCAATGTAGTGTTCTTTTTAGCACTTTAAGAAATTAGGAAGTGGGCCTTTGGGATTCTTGTTGGGTTTCCATGATCTTTTTTTTTTGTCAAATCAGGGTTTCCATGATCTTTATTAGGCCTTGATAGTTAAATACATTTCATCAAATGTAAAACATTTGTGGGTTTTATTTAGGAGATTTGATTACACACAGAAATAAGGATTCTTTTTCTTCTTCTTTTTTTTGCATAAAGGGATGTCGAGAAATAAGGATTCTTGTATTAGAAATTTATAGTAAGGGAGTCTGAAGAGTTGAATTTTTTTTTTTAAAGAAAATTCAGGAAAATAGTTCTTTGGCACCAATAGCAAGTTGGCCTATAGATTAAAAATTTACAAATTATCTATTAAAACCATAAATTTGATACCACATTCCAAGTTACCTTCAAAGAATGATCTGAAGAGTTGAAATTACAGTTGTTAATATTAATCTGTCATGCTGAAATTGATCCATCGTCTAAATGTCCTATACTTAAAAGCTAAAAGGACTAACAATCTTGGATTATTAATAAGTTAAAATCTTTGTGGCATACGATCCAGTAAGATTTTATTCATCATATTGCTAATGCTTGAAAGGATGGTACAATTTTGAATTCTTTTATTTTCTAATCACCATTTTGAAAATTTAAAGTACAACAACAAATATTTTCGTTAAATAGCAATTTCCAAATATTAACACACGTAACAGAAAGAGAAAACGTTGGCTCAGCTATCTGATATTTTGATGGTAGAAAGCGACCAACGAGACAATTTTGACATTACTTGTAAAACAACTCTTCTCCTTTACGACCTTTAACTTAATATTTTGGTTGACAAAAAGAACATTTAATATTTTTTAGGAAAAATAGTTCTTTGGCACCAATAGCAAGTTGGCCTATAGATTAAAATTTACAAATTATTTATTAAAACCATAAATTTGATACTACATTTCAAATTACCTTCAAAAAATGATCATTTTTTCAATTTCAAAAAATAATTATTTTTATAAATAACCTAAATTTACAATAAAAATATTAAACTAATCTTCTTAATTCATCTATAAATAATTGATAATCATTTATACAAGTTTATAATTTCAACCCATCCTATAACTACTAAATAATAACAATTATTTTTTGATAAAATATAAATAATAATTACTAAATCTTAAATACAAATATTATAATATTTTTTATTAAATATATTTTTGAAAAATGATAACACACTTTAAATAGTTTCTCTTAAAATTTTAGAAACCAAATATGAAATTTTATTGGAAATAATCATTTCTTAAAAAATAATAAAATTATATGGTCAAAATTCCTCGTCCTAAACGTATACACAAATTGATCATGCATATTTTCTAAATGTTTTCATTCTTTTGCTTCCACACAATATTTCTTATGTTTCTTAAAAAGTGACGTTTTAACATTTTTTCTTGTTATAAAGAGTTAGTTTTAGAATTTTAATTCAATTTATACTTACTTTTAGTTTAATATTAATTATAAAATTTATTAGTTTTATAAATATTTTTTTCAAATACTATTAATTAAATATATGTAATTAATAAAAAAATGCATTTCGAAATAAAAAGAGAACTGATTTGGAGTTTATAGAACTCATTTCAAGTTTGGATCTGGTGTTCATATAATTCATCCAAAAGATTCTACTTTCATACTTGTCCTCGATAATGAGCGAATCTTGCTCCACTAACATTAGACAATAAATACAATATTAATTGCATGCAGTGCCAGTCTCACAAGTTTCATTTCCTTTTCACCATAGAACAGTAATCGATCGGAAATAACTTATGGCTCATATATTAAGTTATAACTTTAAAATTTATTTTAAAAAAGATACATGATTAGTTCTTATCTTCAGTAATCTGATTTTTACCCTAGTGATTTACATATACTTTAAACTACTTGCAAGTAAGTAATTTTCATTTTCAACGGAAAGAAGCTTTTCACCGTCACTTAACGTATGGGAACATAAAATGAACTATGTGAAAGTGGTACAAATTATTCATGTATCTGATAAAGTTAGAGTTGTTTAGTCTAAAACTTAGTTTGTTAACACAAGTGGATTAAAAGTAAGCTTCACCAATTACACAACAGTTCCGTGTATTCTAGATAATTCTTCTAGGTCGTCCAGTTCTACAGTTTTTATTTTGCCATCTAATTAGTATCTTACATTATAATATACATAACAATTTTAATAAGTAGGCTGCCAAAATAAGTTATAGATATTTTACAAGCATACGTCATATATTCTCAATAAAAGATGGAAACCAACTTAAAAGGTTAATTACAACAAATAGGGGAACATGCAAAGTCCTGCAAGATAACATAGCTGTATATTACTGAAGATTCCACGCTTGAAGAATCTTGAAAGGTAATTCGAATCGAGAATTGAGAATCTAATCGGACGGTCGACATTCTCCGTATAATATCAAGCTTTCGTCATCTGTATATATGAAGAATATCATTATAATGTAAGAGGAGAGGAAGTGGGTCACTCGTGACATCAGCAGAACAATAAAATATAATCAGACAAGGATCTTATAACGTGCAATGATGGTTTAAGGCTAAACAAATCAATATAAAAAGGGTCTCATGCATCTTTTGTTGATCTCCTAAACCTAAAATAAGATTAAGAATGCCATAATGTATAATTAGGGCTTTAACAAGTCGGATATAATGTTTTTCTTTAAGAAAAAGTCTGATATAAACTAAGTATTATTGAATCACCGAAACCGATGTGAATACCAATTGATGATGATTGTATTATTGGTATCTGACCATAATCTGTACTTTCGGTCAATACAATGAAAAGAATTACATGTTTGCATACATAAAATATAAAATACTAGGTAAGTGCACATACACTAATATATATCTAACAATAATTAAATCTTACCTAGTTTTTCTGTGTATTTAAATTTTACGTTATCTAAAATAATTAATTTACAGTATTTTTAATATGGTATTCTTAAGTTTTAAGGTTTACAAATAGAACATCTTATACTCTTATATTATATTCCTATTAGTAAAGACTTCAATTGTCAGAAAACATATAGTTTTTTAACTAACTACGTCTAAATTAAAAATAATAATTACATACGTGTACTAAAAACTAGAATTTTCTTTGTTATAGGTGTAAGAAGTATTATTTCTTTTGACTCATAACTTTATTATATTTTCCTCTAAGAAGTTTTTAAGTTTATTGTGTATTACGTATCAAGCATATGACAAAAGTATATATACTATTCTAAAGTCAGCAAATTATTATAATATAATATTAAATATGGATACTAATATAAAGGTTTAGAAGGTTTATGTTGTTTTAAAATATATGATGTTTTGATGTTTTAAAATTAACTTTAACTTATTGAAAATTATTTAACTTAAAAGATTTTAAAATATTTTTTTATAATTGGTTGAATCATTTTAAAATTGTATCTTTAAAAGTAAAAAATTAAGTTTCTTAACCTTTATGCATTAAGCCAAAACATCATACAAAAAGAAACAGAGGAAATATATATCATGATAAATACCCTTACACATTATCAATATTATTATAAAAATATAAGCTGTAAATATAGATTATGTTTCATATCCAGTAACAAATATAATTTAAAAATAGGGAAAATTTGGAAAAATACATTCCAATAAAATTTTAATTTAAAAACTACACCATTATTTAAGTTTTTTTTGTTCTTTCTCTAATTTCATTCGGTTTCTACTTCTATTTTATTCTGAAAATACATATATTTTTATTTTCTTTTAGGAAAAATCATATTGCATATAGCTAGAGTTTTTAGAGAGAGGAAACAAATCATAATTTGTTTGTTTTATAATATCTTTATTATTTAAAAATTTAAAAGGTAAAATAACATATTTACCTCAACTTTCATAAACTTATCTTAAATATAAATAATTATAATAATACTATTATTATTAATTTCGAATTTATATTATAATTATTTAAAGATAATCTGGATAAAAATGTCAATTCACATTAAATAAAGTATAGTTCTCAAAAAAATAAAATACAAGGTATAGTTTTCAAATTTCAAACTATTAAAAGAGTAATTTACAAATTGTTTTTAAATGCAACCGTTTCTCTAATGATTTTAAATATAATAACTTTTTTTTTTACATATTAGTTGATGTATATATGATGTTATGTAAAAATTAACTTGTAACTATTTACCAAAAATAATAATAATTATAACTTTTTTCTTTTGCTAAATATTATTTCATTATAACAAACTATAAATTAGCTAAATAAACTAATACATTATTCAGCAAAATCATTTATTTAAATTAATAAATTAATAATTCAAATAAAAACATAAAAAATAAACAAAATTACCTAAAATTATGGAGAACATGACAAAAAAATTTCTTTATCAAATAATAATATAGATAAGACAATGCTCTATTAATTGAAAACTACAAAAATGTTTTATTAATAAAATAACATATACAAGAAAATGACTAAAATAACATTTATTAAATAATAAAAGAAAAGTATATTTAATATAAATAATTATTTAATATTTACAATTTTTTTAATAAAAAGAATTAGTTTAAATTTTAAATCCTAAACTCCATGAAAAATCCAAATACTAATTTTAACCATTTAACCCTAACAATATATCTATTTTTAATGAATTCTATTGAAATTATTTTTTCTTGTGGTATTTTTTAAAACTAAAACATGTTATTTTGGAACAAAAAAAAAGCTTTACTGTTATCATAGGATATTTTTGTAAGATATGTTATTATTATTACTACTTCTTTTTTATAAAAGATGACATTTTGTTTTTTGTACACAAATTAAAAAGTTCACATTCTCTAAACAAATCATTGAAAATATAATTTTAAACAAATTTATTTAATTATTAAAAAATAGTAAAAGACACTATTGAATTTTTGATGAAGTTAAAATTACCTAGATATATAAATATATCATCTATTATTAAACAATAATAATCATCTAAAACATCATATATATTGAAACAAAGAGAATATTATTTTTATTATTCATGGACATTCAGTTTTTGTTCGGTTCTTATTGTTTTTTTTTTTCAGTTCTTTGGTACTTAGAGTTATAGGATTCGCTAGGGTATATAAAAAGTCTGGTTCAATTATTTTGGTATTCTATTCAGTCCTGGTAACAAAGTTGAGAATCAGTTTATTTCCAAAATAACTTTGGATCTCATTTGATTCCGGTTTGGTTATAATTTTTTAGTTAATTTAGATTAAAAAGTCAAAAATTATTTTTGGATTAAATATTCAATTTTTATGGTTTTCAGATAAAATCATATAATTTTAAATATTTTTGATAAAATATTCTATTAGTTCAACTTTTTGGTATTTTGACTTATAAATAATGTTTATAAAATTATTTGATCATTTTAGAAATTTAGAAATAAATATAATTAATATTTATAAATAAACAAACTATATTATAGGAATTTAGATATCAATTCAATTTTTGATTTGATTTTAATTTAATTTTTATTTTTTTGATTTTAAAAATATAAGATTCACTAATATAATTGATTCATGATTCAGATTTGAACTGAACCTTGTTTTTCAGTTTGTTTGGTTCTCCAGTTCCGTAAAAATGTGCGCTGGGTTAATATATGTTATAAAATTGAGCAAGATATTTATATATTTATTAACAAAGTTAAGAGAGTTAATTGTCGGTTCTGTAAATCATATACGCTGACATATGAAGATACGGTGTCCAAGGATTCCGAAATTAAAATATTTATCTAATTTATTTTGGATAATAAATAAATATCAGTCCCAGTTCCTTTCACGTCGTCACACGTGGATGAATCTTATCAAAACGCATCGTTCTGTTGCTTACGCAAGCTCTCAAAGAGAGACCGATTCGATTCCAAAGTCTCTTCCTTTCGTGGGAATTGCAAAGCTTACGAGTCTTCCATTAATGTAAGCGGCAATATATCGCTCTGCTGATGTAGTATCTTCCTCGACTGCTTAAAGTGTAAGTCTTTCCCCCCGCAATATCTGTTAATGGAAACAAACCGAACCTTCCACTTTTAGCTTAAAGCTCTGTTTTTTTTTACTTTAGTTCTGTTTTCTCTCGCCGTAATTTCTTTCTGGTAAAGACCACTCGTGTAGTGTCGTCTCTGTTTTGAATTGTCTTTAGAGCTCGATTCTCTAGGTGTGGAACTCTGAACTTTGGTCTCTCTTACTAACTCTTCTTGTAGTGTTTTGTAATTGCGTTGTTGTTTACTGCGAAATGTGTTGCTGATTTGCTGCGGTGACTTTTGTCCTGTTTGGAAGTTTTCTCCTTTTTATTAAAGTTTGAGTTTTTTTTGTGCACTTGTTGATTTCCTGACGTCTTCTCTGTTGTAGTGTAGTGGTAAGTTTGATTTATTAAAGGGTTTCAAGAATCTCATTTGCTTGTAAGATTCAATTGAAAGAACCTTTCTTTGATATTTTGAATAAAGACCAATATTGTTGTTGTTGTTGTTGTTGTAGAGGTCAAATGGAACACTCTTTTGCATCCAGAGACAAGGGGTTTGGTTATCAAGATATGTCAACAGAAGAGATGGATGGTTCAAGTTTTGATTCTGGTGTTAGGAATTTGATCTCTGATGATATGCTTAACTCCTCCTCCAACTTGGAGCTTATGAATTTCGATTCTTTCACCACATGGTGTAGTAGCCCTTCCGCTACTGATCTCTTGTTCGCTCAATATGGTCTATCGACCTCTCAGTCTATGCCCTTTGGAGCTATCACTTCATCTCATGCAGCTGAGCAGAGAGGTGCTACTTTTTCAGGTCTTACTCGCTCATTCCATGATTTGGAAAGCTCTTACTATGGTGAAGAGAGATCGTCATTACCGGAAATGAGCTCTCAGTTTCATTGCTCATTAGATGGTGATGAGTTAAGTGGTAAACGACGCAGGGTGGCTATTCCTAACTTGATGAACTGTACTGTTCCTAGGTCTTTGAGCCATTCACTAGATGAGAAGATGCTTAAGGCACTAAGCTTGTTTATGGAGTCCTCAGGTTCAGGAGAGGGCATTTTAGCACAAGTTTGGACTCCTATTAAGATAGGAAACCAGCACATGCTCAGTACATGTGATCAGGCTTATTTGCTTGACCCGAGGCTGTCTCAGTACCGTGAAGTCTCAAGGAAATTCACTTTTGCTTCTGAAGCAAATCAGTGTTCTTTCCCCGGTCTTCCAGGCCGTGTCTTCATCTCTGGAGTACCTGAATGGACATCAAACGTTATGTATTACAAGACGGATGAGTATCTGCGTATGAAGCATGCAATAGATAATGAAGTCCGTGGTTCCATTGCAATACCTATCCTTGAAGCGTCTGGGACAACTTGTTGTGCTGTCATGGAGCTCGTCACATCCAAGGAAAAACCCAATTTTGATACGGAAATGGACTCTGTTTGCCGTGCTCTCCAGGTTGATTCACTTTCTCCCTATCTCTCTGTCTATTTCTTTCTCTTTGCTTATATGTAGATCAACACCTGTTAGGTGGTTGAGTTCTAGGCTCTTCCCAACACTCTAGGCAAAACCATTGAAAAATAGAGAACTTGTGTCAATCTTGTCTTAAACAATCTGGATGTTGATGATGTCAATTGAAGCAGCAAGTGCATAAAACAACTTTTAAACTTTATGCAAACTTGATTTAGGGTCTGAGAATCTTTGTTGGCTTAAGAACTGCCCCAGTCTTCTGCCTTTGTCAATGAAAGCTTCCAGGGCAGCTCTCTAGACAGTATGTTGTGGTTGCAAACTTGAGATTACAAAATACAGTTACTGATTCCCTGTATTGGCAGAGAAATTCATGTTTTCTTTTTTTACTTTTCAGGCTGTAAACTTACGGACATCAGCGAGCCCTCACCCTCGGGTAACATTTGAACCAAACAATAACTTAGCTATGTACAATCACTTTATGCCTCTGTCTAATGGTTTTTCTGCTTTTCAGTACCTTTCGAGTAATCAAAGAGATGCCTTAGCTGAAATACAAGATGTTCTCAGAGTAGTGTCTCATGCACACAGGTTGCCGTTAGCTTTAGCCTGGATTCCTTGTAGTTACGGCAAGGGGGGAAAGAATCAATATGGATCAAAATCAGGTGAAAGTTGTGTTCTTTGCGTAGAGGAGACAGCTTGTTATGTGAATGATATGGAGATGGAAGGCTTTGTGCACGTTTGTTTGGAGCATTGTCTAAGAGAAAAAGAAGGAATTGTTGGCAAAGCTTTTGTATCAAACCAGCCGTTCTTTTCTTCTGATGTGAAGGCTTATGACATCAGTGAGTACCCTCTTGTTCAGCATGCTAGAAAGTACGGTTTGAATGCTGCTGTTGCTATAAAACTGAGGAGCACTTACACTGGTGAAGATGATTACATACTTGAACTTTTCTTGCCTCTAAATATGAAAGGAAGCTTGGAGCAGCAGCTTCTATTAGACAGCCTTTCGGGTACTATGCAGAGAATTTGTCGAACTCTTAGAACTGTTTCAGGTGTAGGTGAAACTAAAAAAGAAGTGAGTAAAGCTGGTTTGTCTAAGTTCCCGCAGACCACATGTTCAGGAAACTTCCAGACAATAGTATCAGATTCCGAACTTAACTCTACTAGAAATATATTTTCGGATATGTCCTCTGAAAAAGATAACAGTAGTACAGGCTCTCAAGGCACTTATGAGCAGGTTTGTGATGCAATTTGGTGGTTCTATAAATACTGTGAACCGAACTTACTAGATTGAGCATTGAGTTTCTTAGATTTTTTTCTTTCTACACAGGATATGAGCAAAGCTAGAACCCCAGAGAAGAAGAAAAGCACAACAGAGAAGAATGTGAGCTTAAGTGTTCTCCAACAACATTTTTCCGGGAGTCTAAAGGATGCTGCAAAAAGCCTTGGTGGTGAGATTTCCACATTTTGGATGCGTTTCCATTACCAGGCAAAAAATTTCTAACGCTTGACTTTGTATTTGTAGTTTGTCCCACTACACTAAAACGGATATGCAGACAACATGGGATCATGAGATGGCCATCTCGTAAGATCAACAAAGTGAACAGGTCACTAAGGAAAATACAGACGGTGCTTGACTCTGTCCAGGGTGTGGAAGGAGGACTCAAGTTTGACTCAGCCACAGGCGAGTTCGTTGCAGTTTGCCCTTTTATCAAAGAACTTGATACCCAGAAGGATCCTGTTAGAGGTCAGGAAGATGTGGCTCAAGATACTTCGTTTGAGCTCTTGGAAGCTAAATCAGTCGACAATGCAATTAAGTTAGAGGAAGACATCATCACAACCGGTAAGTAAATCTCTGTACTATAAACTCTAGATGAAAAGGATACAATCTGAAGCCATTTTCTGGTTGTGCAGGATCATTCGTGGAGGTTGATGCCAGTGGTCAGCAATGGGCTTGGATGACTGAACAATCTAGCTTTCATGGAAGTGAAGGAATAAAGAACAATGGCAACTTAAGCTCTCAGATATGCAGTGGCAATATCAACGAACCTAACCAGTCCATGTCATGCAGCATGTCAGGTTCATCAAATGGCTCAGGTGCAGTTATGCTACGAAGCTCATCTACTTCCATGGACGATTGGAACCAAGTAAGAACACAAAAAAGCAATAGCAGCGAGAGTGGACCAACAACGCTGACTGTAAAGGCTACCTATAGAGAAGACACAATACGTTTCAAGTTCGAGCCGTCAGTTGGATGTTCTCAGCTGTACAAAGAAGTTGGGAAACGGTTTAGACTGCAAGAGGAGTCATTTCAACTCAAGTACTTAGACGATGAAGAAGAATGGGTGATGCTGGTTACAGATTCTGATCTCCAAGAGTGTTTGGAGATATTATATGGTATGGGAAAACACACAGTGAAGTTCCTAGTTCGTGATTTGCCTGCTCCTACAGGTAGTTCTGCTGGCAGCAACGGTTACCTAGGAACATGTTTATAACATCTACTGCTCAGTTATGTTATCCCCTGGGAAAGAATGTTGTTTACTTCTCCATATATTAGTTTGCTTATAAAGAAAAGGTATGAGGAAGACAGACAATTTTGGTATAGTGGAGTCAGGGTACTGTATATGTTTATCCTTTTCTATAAATCGGAGAATAAAGAAGTTGGATGTCTAGCCATATTATATTTACTAATGGTTGTGTAGTCTTAGAAAACTAGTTTCTGTATCACTAAGCAAAACGGTTTGGTCCTGCAGAAAAATATAAACAGCACCAACACTTAAGTGTTATCAAAAACAAACTCAGGACGACGACACAGAGATAATGGCAAAGGCAATGAAACCTGTTTCCATCTTTGTAGTCTTACTTCTTCTTAGTATGTTTATTGACGGATTTTGCTAGTAGTGAACTTCATATTGCGCTTGTTTTCCGTGTACTGATTCTCTGTGATCATGGCAAATTTATGATACACATCTATTGCCGTTTTTGTTATAATAGGGAATGCTTAAAAGAATACGGTAGTGTTGTTTGTAAGATTATGGAAACTGCATAATCACCAACGGCTACATAACGTGTAATTAGTGTCTAGTATCTCCTAGAATATTGTCTTCCCTTTCTTGTATACATCTCTGTACATATAAGAACAGAGCACCTCAATGTAATATACTCATTCAATTCCAATACTCAATATTGTTGGTTTCACTTTCTGTGCATCTAAGAGTAAGATCGGATCTGAGATTTCAAAGGATATAAACATTTTTTTAAGAATTTTAACTATTTTTTTCCCCCTTAATTTAGAGACATCTCTATATAAAAAACCAACAAAAATTTAAAGGGATAAGACCAATGTTTCAAACAGCTGTGTTTAAATCCGACCCTTACCAATGTTTTGTTATACAAGATGCCGGCCGTGACAAACGAGGGGGCTAAAGGTGGAAGATGCCGTTGTGGTGGAGGCAGGAACGTTAAGTGCTTATGCGACTTCTGCAACGATCAACCCTACTCGCAATTTCTAAGCGACCGCTAATACACTATGGCCGTAATGTTTGAATATTAGTTTGTCATGTTCTTGAACAAGTTTTAGTCATGCTTTGTGTAATAATGCATGTGAAATGGTCCCAAGTATAACGATATAATAATGTAATAAGAAACACATAATAATTAAACTACATACGACTTTGACTACGAGAGAAGAAAACCTGCGATTTTTTTTGTTTGTGTTAAGATCATACATGTGTCCCTTGCCCTCGGTGTCAAAGCCAGGTCTACTCATCCCTCCGAGTCACGCTTCTTATTTGATTTTCACGATGACAGCTAAATAGCATAGCACCACGACAAGAGCAGGGATCCATTTATACATACGTTTAACTCCAACAAGAAACAAAGAGTGTATAAAGAGAAAGATATGAATATGTTATTGTTGTATTGATAGAAGCGTAGGATACATTTGAACTTATACAAGAGTTAGGTCCTACATCTATGGAAGTGATGAAGTGTGTTCCTATATCTAGGGAAGTGATGGAGACTGCATAAGATTACAAAAGAGTGGTTCCTATAATATCGGAACAGTCTAATACGCCCCCTCAAGATGGACCGAGAGAGGAGAGTCCAATCTTGGATCG
>MU105922.1:239236-254090 GCA_012274485.2 Sinapis alba | reverse complement strand
AGTCCATGGTCCACTCAGGCAGTACGAATGGCTGATTGTACCAGCCTATCAGTACGTATGGGTCATTTTTCATGTATTGACATGACCAGTCCAAACAGTCATTGGTCCGCTGAGTTAAATCCTTCCATTCAGTATGGTTAAGGCTGATCATATCATCCTATCAGTATGTATGTGTCGACTTTTCATGGCCTGATGGACAAGGCTGGACAGTCCTTGGTCCACCCAGGCAGTACGAATGGCTGATCGTACCAGCCTATCCGTACGTATGGGTCATTTTTCATGTACTAACATGACCAGTTTGAACAGTCCATTGTCGGTTGAGTTAAATCCTTCCTTTCAGTACGGTTAAGGCTGATCATATCAGCCTATAAGTACGTATGGGTCGACTTTTCATGGCCTGATGTACAAGGCTGGACAGTCCTTGGTCCACCCAGGCTGTACGGATGGCTGATTGTATCAGCCTATCAGTACAGATGGCTGATCGTATCAGCCTATCAGTACGTATGGGTCAGTTTTCATGTACTGATGGGACCATTCCGGACAGTCCATCGTCCGTTGAGTTAAATCCTTCCATTCAGTATGGTTAAGTCTGATCATATCAGCCTATCAGTACGTATGAGTCAATTTTTTGTGGTCTGATGGTCCAGTTTAGACAGTCCTTGGTCCTTCCTGGCAGTACGAATGGCTGATCGTACCAGCCTATCAGTACGTATGGGTCATTTTTCATGTACTCACAGGACCAGTCCGGACAGTCAATGGTCCGCTGAGTTAAATCCTTCCATTCAGTATGGTTAAGGCTGATCATATCAGCCTATCAGTACGTATGGGTCGACTTTTCATGAACTGATGGACAAGGCTCGACAGTCCATGGTCCACCCTGGCAGTACGAATGGCTGATTGTACCAGCCTATCAGTACGTATGGGTCATTTTTCATGTACTGACATGACCAGTCCAAACAGTCATTGGTCCGCTGAGTTAAATCCTTCCATTCAGTATGGTTAAGGCTGATCATATCAGCCTATCAGTATGTATGGGTCGACTTTTCATGGCCTGATGGATAAGGCTGGACAGTCCTTGGTCGACCCAGGCAGTACGAATGGCTGATCGTACCAGCCTATCAGTATGTATGGGTCATTTTTCATGTACTGACATGACCAGTTTGAACAGTCCATTGTCGGTTGAGTTAAATCCTTCCTTTCAGTACGGTTAAGGCTGATCATATCAGCCTATAAGTATGTATGGGTCGACTTTTCATGGCCTGATGTACAAGGCTGGACAGTCCTTGGTCCACCCAGGCAGTACGGATGTCTGATCGTATCAGCCTGTCAGTACGTATGGGTCATTTTTCATGTATTGATGGGACCAGTCCGGACAGTCCATGGTCCGTTAAGTTAAATCCTTCCATTCAGTACGGGTAAGGGTGATCATATCAGCCTATCAAGACGTATGAGTTGATATTTCATGGCCTGATGGACCAGTCTGGACAGTCCTTGGTCCTTCCAGGCAGTACGGATGGCTGATCGTACCAGCCTATCAGTACGTATGGGTCATTTTTCATGTACTGGTGGGACCAGTTTGAACAGTCTATTGTCGGTGGAGTTAAATCCTTCCTTTCAGTACGGTTAAGGCTGATCATATCAGCCTATCAGTATGTATGGGTCGACTTTTCATGGCCTGATGGACAAGGCTGGACAGTCCTTGGTCCACGCAGGCAGTACGGATGGCTGATCGTATCAGGCTATCAGTACGTATGGGTCATTTTTCATGTATTGATGGGACCAGTCCGGACAGTCCATGGTCAGTTGAGTTAAATCTTTCCATTCAGTATGGTTAAGGCTGATCATATCAGCCTATCAGTACGTGTGAGTCAATTTTTTGTGGCCTGATGGTCCAGTCTGGACAGTCCTTGGTCCTTCCTAGCAGTACGAATGGCTGATCGTACCAGCCTATCAGTACGTAAGGGTCATTTTTCATGTACTGACATGACCAGTCCGGACAGTCAATGGTCCGATGAGTTAAATCTTTCCATTCAGTATGGTTAAGGCTGATCATGTCAGCCTATCAGTACGTATGGGTCAAATTTTCATGGCCTGATGGACAAGGCTGGACAGTCCTTGGTCCACCCAGGCAGTACGAATGGCAGATCGTACAAGCCTACCAGTACGTATGGGTCATTTTTCATGTACTGGTGGGACCAGTTTGAACAGTCCATTGTCGGTTGAGTTAAATCCTTCCTTTCAGTATGGTTAAGGCTGATCATATCAGCGTATCAGTACGTACGGGTCGACTTTTCATGGCCTGATGGACAAGGCTGGACAGTCCTTAGTCCACCCAGGCAGTACGGATGGCTGATCGTATCAGCATATCAGTGAGTATGGGTCATTTTTCATGTACTGATGGGACCAGTCCGGACAGTCCATGGTCCGTTGAGTTAAATCCTTCAAATCAGTATGGTTAAGGCTGATCATATCAGGCTATCAAAACGTATGAGTCAATTTTTCATGGCCTTATGGTCAAGTCTGGACAGTCCTTGGTCCTTCCAGGCAGTACGAATGGCTGATCGTACCAGCCTTTCAGTACGTATGGGTCATTTTTCATGTACTGACATGACCAGTCCGGACAGTCCATGGTCGGCTGAGTTAAATCCTTCCATTCAGTATGGTTAAGGCTGATCATATCAGCCTATCAGTACGTATGGGTCGACTTTTCATGGCCTGATGGACAAGGCTGGACAGTCCTTGGTCCAACCAGGCTATATGAATGGTGATCGTACGAGCCTATCAATACGTATGGGTCATTTTTCAAGTACTGACATGACCAGTCCAGACAGTCATTGGTCCGCTAAGTTAAATCCTTCCATTCAGTATGGTTAAGGCTGATCATATCAGCCTATCAGTATGTATGGGTCGACTTTTCATGGCCTGATGGACAAGGCTGGATAGTCCTTGGTCCACCCAGGAAGTATGAATGGTTGATCGTCCCAGCCTATCAGTATGTATGGGTCATTTTTCATGTACTGATGGGACCAGTCCGGACAGTCAATGGTCCGTTGAGTTAAATCCTTCCATTCAGTATGGTTAAGGCTGATCATATCAGCCTATCAGTAAGTATGAGTCGATTTTTCATGGCCTGATGGTCCAGTCTGGACAGTACTTGGTCCTTCCAGGCAGTACGAATGGCTGATCGCACCAGCCTAGCAGTACGTATGGGTCATTTTTCATCTACTGACATGACCAGTCCGGACAGTCCATGGTCCGCTGAGTTAAATCCTTCCATTCAGTATGTTAAGGCTGATCATATCAGCCTATCGGTACGCATGGGTCTACTTTTCATGGCCTGATGGACAAGGATGGACAGTCCTTGGTCCACCCATGCAGTACGAATGGCTGATCGTACCAGCCTATCAGTACGTATGGGTCATTTTTCATGTACTGGTGGGACCAGTTTGAACAGTCCAGACAGTCATTGGTCCGCTGAGTTAAATCCTTCCATTCAATATGGTTAAGGCTGATCATATCAGCCTATCAGTATGTATGGGTCGACTTTTCATGGCCTGATGGACAAGGCTGGACAAGGCTGGA
Organism: Sinapis alba; assembly: GCA_012274485.2. Taxonomy (NCBI): domain Eukaryota; kingdom Viridiplantae; phylum Streptophyta; class Magnoliopsida; order Brassicales; family Brassicaceae; genus Sinapis; species Sinapis alba. Next base: position 250,508 of record MU105922.1, on the reverse strand, counting down.
CAGTCCTTGGTCCACCCAGGCAGTATGAATGGCTGATCGTACCAGCCTATCAGTACTATGGGTCATTTTTCATGTACTGGTTGGACCAGTTTGAACAGTCCATTGTCGGTTGAGTTAAATCCTTCCTTTCAGTACTGTTAAGGCTGATCATATCAGCCTATCAGTATGTATGAGTCGATTTTTAATGGCATGATGGACTAGTATGGACAGTCCTTGGTCCATCTAGGCAGTACGGATGGCTAAATGAATCATCATATCAGCACGTATGAGTCATTTTTCATGTACTGATGGGACCAGTCCGGTCAGTCCATGGTCCTTGAGTTAAATACTTCCATTCAGTACGGTTAAGGGTGATCATATCAGCTTATCAATACGTATGAATTGATTTTTCATGGCCTACGGATGGCTGATCGTACCAGCCTATCAGTACGTATGTGTCATTTTTCATGTACTGGTGGGACCAGTTTGAACAGTCATTGGTCCGCTGAATTAAATCCTTCCATTCAGTATGGTTAAGGCTGATCATATCAGCCTATCAGTATGCATGGATCTACTTTTCATGGCCTGATGGACAAGGCTGGACAGTCCTTGGTCCACCAAGGAAGTACGAATGGCTAATCGTACCAGCCTATCAGTACATATGGGTCATTTTTCATGTACTGATGGGACCAGTCCAGACAGTCCATTGTCCGTTGAGTTAAATCCTTCCAATCAGTATGGTTAAAGCTGATCATATCAGCCTATCAGTACGTATGAGTCGATTTTTCATGGCCTGATGGTCCAGTCTGGACAGTCCTTGGTCCTTCCAGGCAGTACGAATGGCTGATCGCACCAGCCTAGCAGTACGTATGGGTCATTTTTCATCTACTGACATGACCAGTCCGGACAGTCCATGGTCCGCTGAGTTAAATCTTTCCATTCAGTATGTTAAGGCTGATCATATAAGCCTATCAGTACGCATGGGTCTACTTTTCATGGCCTGATGGACAAGGCTGGACAGTCCTTGGTCCACCCATGCAGTACGAATGGCTGATCGTACCAGCCTATCAGTACGTGTGGATCATTTTTTATGTACTGGTGGGACCAGTTTGAACAGTCCAGACAGTCATTGGTCCGCTGAGTTAAATCCTTCCATTCAATATGGTTAAGGATGATCATATCAGCCTATCAGTATGTATGGGTCGACTTTTCATGGCCTGATGGACAAGGCTGGACAGTCCTTGGTCCACCCAGGCAGTATGAACGGCTGATCGTACCAGCCTATCAGTACTATGGGTCATTTTTGATGTACTGGTTGGACCAGTTTGAACAGTCCATTGTCGGTTGAGTTAAATACTTCCTTTCAGTACGGTTAAGGCTGATCATATCAGCCTATCAGTACGTATGGGTCGATTTTTAATGGCTTGATGGAATAGCATGGACAGTCTTTGGTCCATCCAAGCAGTACGGATGGCTAAATGTATCATCATATCAGCACGTATGAGTCATTTTTCATGTACTGATGGGACCAGTCCGGTCAGTCCATGGTCCGTTGAGTTAAATACTTCCATTCAGTACGGTTAAGGGTGATCATATCAGCCTATAAATACGTATGAATTGATTTTTCATGGCCTGATGGACCAGTCTGGACAGTCCTTGGTCTTTCCAGGCAGTACGGATGGCTGATCGTACCAGCCTATCAGTACGTATGGGTCATTTTTCATGTACTTGTGGGACCAGTTTGAACAGTCCATTGTCGGTTGAGTTAAATCCTTCCTTTCAGTACGGTTAAGGCTGATCATATCAGCGTATCAGAACGTATGGGTCGACTTTTCTTGGCCTACTGGACAAGGCTGGACAGTCCTTGGTCCACCCAGGCAGTACGGATGGCTGATCGTATCAGCCTATCAGTACTTATGGGTCATTTTCATGTATTGATGGGACCAGTTCGGACAGTCCATGGTCAGTTTAGTTAAATCCTTCCATTCAGTATGGTTAAGGCTAATCATATCAGCCTATCAGTACGTATGAGTCGATTTTTTGTTGCCTGATGGTCCAGTCTGGACAGTCCTTGGTCCTTCCAGGCAGTACGAATGGCTGATCGTACCAGCCTATCAGTACATATGGGTCATTTTTCATGTACTGACATGACCAGTCCGGACAGTCCATGGTCCGCTGAGTTAAATCCTTCCATTCAATATGGTTAAGGCAGATCATATCAGCCTATCAGTACGTATGGGTCGACTTTTCATGGCCTGATGGACAAAGCTGGACAGTCCTTGATCCACCCAGGCAGTACGAATCGCTGATCGTACCAGCCTATCAGTACGTATGGGTCATTTTTCATGTACTGACATGACCAGTCCAGACAGTCATTGGTCCGCTGAATTAAATCCTTCCATTCAGTATGGTTAAAGCTGATCATATCAGCCTATCAATACGTATGGGTCGACTTTTCATGGCCTGATGGACAAGGCTGGCCTGTCCTTGGTCCACCCAGGAAGTATGAATGGCTGATCGTACCAGCCTATCAGTACGTATGGGTCATTTTTCATGTGCTGATGGGACCAGTCCGGACAGTCCATGGTCCGTTGAGTTAAATCCTTCCATTCAGTATGGTTAAGGCTGATCATATCAGCCTATCAGTACGTATGAGTCGATTTTTCATGGCCTGATGGTCCAGTCTAGACAGTCCTTGGTCCTTCTAGACAGTCCTTGGTCCTTCCAGGTAGTACGAATGGCTGATCGTACCAGCCCATCAATACATATGGGTCATTTTTTTATGTACTGACATGACCAGTCCGGACAGTCCATGGTCCGCTGAGTTAAATCCTTCCATTCAGTATGGTTAAGGCTGATCATATCAACCTATCAATATGTATGAGTCGATTTTTCATGGCCTGATGGTCCAGTCTGGACAGTCCTTGGTCCTTCCAGGCAGTACGAATGGCTGATCGTACCAGCCTATCAGTACATATGGATCATTTTTCATGTACTGACATGACCAGTTCGGACAGTCCATGGTCCGCTGAGTTAAATCCTTCCATTCAGTATGATTAAGGCTGATCATATTAGCCTATCAGTACGTATGGGTTGACTTTTCATGGCCTGATGGACAAGGCTGGACAGTCCTTGGTCCACCCAGGCCGTACGAATGGCTGATCGTACCAGCCTATCACTACGAATGGGTCATTTTTCATGTACTGACATGACCAGTCTAGACAGTCATTGGTCCGCTGCGTTAAATCCTTCCATTCAGTATGGTTAAGGCTGATCATATCAGCCTATCAGTACGTATGGGTTGACTTTTCATGGCCTGATGGACAAGGCTGGACAGTCCTTGGTCCACCCAGGAAGTACGAATGGCTGATCGTACCAGCCTATTAGTACGTATGGGTCATTTTTCATGTACTGATGGGACCAGTCCGGACAGTCCATGGTCCGTTGAGTTAAATCCTTCCATTCAGTATGGTTAAGGCTGATCATATCAGCTTATCAGTACGTATGAGTCGATTTTTCATGGCCTGATGGTCCAGTCTGGACATTCCTTGGTCCTTCCAGGCAGTACGAATGGCTGAATGTACCAGCCTAGCAGTACGTATGGGTCATTTTTTATCTACTGACATGACCAGTCTGGACAGTCCATGGTACGCTGAGTTAAATCCTTCCATTCAGTATGTTAAGGCTGATCATGTCAGCCTATCAGTACGCATGGGTCATTTTTCATGTACTGGTGGGACCAGTTTGAACAGTCTAGACAGTCATTGGTCCGCTGAGTTAAATCTTTCAATTCAGTTTGGTTAAGGCTGATCATATCAGTCTATCTGAATGTATGGGTCGACTTTTCATGGCATGATGGACAAGGCTGGACAGTCCTTGGTCCACCCAGGCAGTATGAATGGCTGATCGTACCAGCCTATCAGTACTATGGGTCATTTTTCATGTACTGGTTGGACCAGTTTGAACAGTCCATTGTCGGTTGAGTTAAATCCTTCCTTTTAGTACGGTTAAGGCTGATCATATCAGCCTATCAGTACGTATGAGTCATTTTTCATGTACTGATGGGACCAGTCCGGTCAGTCCATGGTCCATTGAGTTAAATACTTCCATTCAGTACGGTTAAGGGTGATCATATCAGCCGATCAATACGTATGAATTGATTTTTCATGGCCTGATGGACAAGTCTGGACAGTCCTTGGTCTTTCCAGGCAGTACGGATGGCTGATCATACCATCCTATCAGTACGTATGGGTCATTTTTCATGTACTGGTTGGACCAGTTTGAACAGTCCATTGTCGGTTGAGTTAAATCCTTCCTTTCAGTATGGTTAAGGCTGATCATATCAGCCTATCAGTACGTATGGGTCGACCTTTCATGGCCTGATGGACAAGGCTGGACAGTCCTTCGTCCACCCAGGCAGTACGAATCGCTGATCGTACCAGCCTATCAGTACGTATGGTTTATTTTTCATGTACTGACATGACCAGTCCAGATAGTCATTGGTCCACTGAATTAAATCCTTCCATTCAGTATGGTTAAGGCTGATCATATCAGCCTATCAATACGTATGGGTCGACTTTTCATGGCCTGATGGACAAGGCTGGACAGTCCTTGGTCCACCCAGGAAGTACGAATGGCTGATCGTACCAGCCTATCAGTACGTATGGGTCATTTTTCATGTAATGATGGGACCAGTCCGGACAGTCCACGGTCCGTTGAGTTAAATCCTTCCATTCAGAATGGTTAAGGCTGATCATATCATCCTATCAGTACGTATGAGTTGATTTTTCATGGCCTGATTGTCTAGTCTAGACAGTCCTTGGTCCTTCCAGGCAGTACGAATGGCTGATCGTACTAGCCCATCAGTACATATGGGGTCATTTTTCATGTACTGACATGACCAGTCCGGACAGTCCATGGTCCGCTGAGTTAAATCCTTCCATTCAGTATGGTTAAGGCCGATCATATCAACCTATCAATACGTATGAGTCGATTTTTGATGGCCTGAGGGTCCAGTCTGGACTGTCCTTGGTCCTTCCAGGTAGTACGAATGGCTGATCATACCAGCCTATCAGTACATATGGGTCATTTTTCATGTACTGACATGACCAATCCGGACAGTCCATGGTCCACTGAGTTAAATCCTTCCATTCAGTATGATTAAGGCTGATCATATTAGCCTATCAGTACGTATGGGTTGACTTTTCATGGCCTGATGGACAAGGCTGGACAGTCCTTGGTCCACCCAGGCAGTACGAATGGCTGATCGTACCAGCCTATCAGTACGTATGGGTCATTTTTCATGTACTGACATGACCAGTCCAGACAGTCATTTGTCCGCTGAGTTAAATCCTTCCATTCAGTATGGTTAAGGCTGATCATATCAGCCTATCAATACGTATGTGTCGACTTTTCATGGCCTGATGGACAAGGCTGGACAGTCCTTGGTCCACCCAGGAAGTACGAATGCTGATCGTACCAGCCTATCATTACGTATGGGTCATTTTTCATGTACTGACATGACCAGTCCAGACAGTCATTTGTCCGCTGAGTTAAATCCTTCCATTCAGTATGGTTAAGGCTGATCATATCAGCCTATCAATACGTATGGGTCGACTTTTCATGGCCTGATGGACAAGGCTGGACAGTCCTTGGTCTTTCCAGGCAGTACGGAAGGCTGATCATACCATCCTATCAGTATGTATGGGTCATTTTTCATGTACTGGTTGGACCAGTTTGAACAGTCCATTGTCGGTTGAGTTAAATCCTTCCTTTCTGTATGGTTAAGGCTGATCATATCAGCCTATCAGTACGTATGGGTCGACCTTTCATGGCCTGATGGACAAGGCTGGACAGTCCTTCGTCCACCCAGGCAGTACGAATCGCTGATCGTACCAGCCTATCAGTACGTATGGTTTATTTTTCATGTACTGACATGACCAGTCCAGATAGTCATTGGTCCGCTGAATTAAATCCTTCCATTCAGTATGGTTAAGGCTGATCATATCAGCCTATCAATACGTATGGGTCGACTTTTCATGGCCTGATGGACAAGGCTGGACAGTCCTTGGTCCACCCAGGAAGTACGAATGGCTGATCGTACCAGCCTATCAGTACGTATGGGTCATTTTTCATGTACTGATGGGACCAGTCCGGACAGTCCACGGTCCGTTGAGTTAAATCCTTCCATTCATAATGGTTAAGGCTGATCATAGTATCCTATCAGTACGTATGAGTCGATTTTTCATGGCCTGATTGTCTAGTCTAGACAGTCCTTGGTCCTTCCAGGCAGTACGAATGGCTGATCGTACTAGCCCATCAGTACATATGGGTCATTTTTCATGTACTGACATGACCAGTCCGGACAGTCCATGGTCCGCTGAGTTAAATCCTTCCATTCAGTATGGTTAAGGCCGATCATATCAACCTATCAATACGTATGAGTCGATTTTTGATGGCCTGAGGGTCCAGTCTGGACTGTCCTTGGTCCTTCCAGGTAGTACGAATGGCTGATCATACCAGCCTATCAGTACATATGGGTCATTTTTCATGTACTGACATGACCAGTCCGGACAGTCCATGGTCCACTGAGTTAAATCCTTCCATTCAGTATGATTAAGGCTGATCATATTAGCCTATCAGTACGTATGGGTTGACTTTTCATGGCCTGATGGACAAGGCTGGACAGTCCTTGGTCCACCCAGGCAGTACGAATGGCTGATCGTACCAGCCTATCAGTACATATGGTTCATTTTTCATGTACTGACATGACCAGTCCAGACAGTCATTTGTCCGCTGAGTTAAATCCTTCCATTCAGTATGGTTCAGGCTGATCATATCAGCCTATCAATACGTATGGGTCGACTTTTCATGGCCTGATGGACAAGGCTGGACAGTCCTTGGTCCACCCAGGAAGTACGAATGGCTGATCGTACCAGCCTATCATTACGTATGGGTCATTTTTCATGTACTGATGGGACCAGTCCGGACAGTCCATGGTCCGTTGAGTTAAATCCTTCCATTCAGTATGGTTAAGGGCTATCATATCAGCCTATCAGTACGTATGAGTTGATTTTTCATGGCCTGATGGTCCATTCTGGACATTCCTTGGTCCTTCCAGGCAGTACGAATGGCTGATCGTACCAGCCTAGCAGTACGTATGGGTCATTTTTCATCTACTGACATGACCAGTCCGGACAGTCCATGGTCCGCTGAGTTAAATCCTTCCATTCAGTATGTTAAGGTTGATCATATCAGCCTATCAGTACACATGGGTCTACTTTTCATGGCCTGATGGACAAGGCTGGACAGTCCTTGGTCCACCCACGCAGTACGAATGGCTGATCGTACCAGCCTATCAGTACGTATGGGTCATTTTTCATGTACTGGTGGGACCAGTTTGAACAGTCTAGACAGTCATTGGTCCGCTTAGTTAAATCTTTCCATTCAGTTTGGTTAAGGCTGATCATATCAGCCTATCAGAACGTATGGGTCAACTTTTCATGGCCTGATGGACAAGGCTGGACAGTCCTTGGTCCACCCAGGTAGTATGAATGGCTGATCGTACCAGCCTATCAATACTATGGGTCATTTTTCATGTACTGGTTGGACCAGTTTGAACAGTCCATTGTCGGTTGAGTTAAATCCTTCCTTTCAGTACGGTTAAGGCTGATCATATCACCCTATCAGTACGTATGAGTCGATTTTTAATGGCCTGATGGACTAGTATGGACAGTCTTTGGTCCATCCAGGCAGTACGGGTGGCTAAATGTATCATCATATCAGCACGTATGAGTCATTTTTCATGTACTGATGGGACCAGTCCGGTCAGTCCATGGTCCATTGAGTTAAATACTTCCATTAAGTACGGTTTAGGGTGATCATATCAGCCTATCAATACGTATGAATTGATTTTTTATGGCCTGATGGACCAGTCTGGACAGTCCTTGGTCTTTCCAGGCAGTACGGATGGCTGATCATACCATCCTATCTGTACGTATGGGTCATTTTTCATGTACTGGTGGGACCAGTTTGAACAGTCCATTGTCGGTTGAGTTAAATCCTTCCTTTCAGTAAGGTTAAGGCTGATCATATCAGCCTATCAGTACGTACGGGTCGACTTTTCATGGCTTGATGGACAAGGCTGGACAGTCTTTAGTCCACCCAGGCAGTACGGATGGCTGATCGTATCAGCCTATCAGTACGTATGGGTCATTTTTCATGTACTGATGGGACCTGTCCGGACAGTCCATGGTCCGTTGAGTTAAATCCTTCAAATTAGTATGGTTAAGGCTGATCATATCAGCCTATCAGTATGTATGAGTCAATTTTTCATGGCCTGATGGTCCAGTCTGGACAGTCCTTGGTCCTTCCTGGCAGTACGAATGGCTGATCGTACCAGCCTATCAGTACGTATGGGTCATTTTTTATGTACCGACATGACCAGTCCGGACAGTCCATGGTCCGCTGAGTTAAATCCTTCCATTAAGTATGGTTAAGGCTGATCATATCAGCCTATCAGTACGTATGGGTCAACTTTTCATGGCCTGATGGACAAGGCTGGACAGTCCTTGGTCCACCCAGGCAGTACGAATGGCTGATCGTACCAGCCTATCAGTACGTATGGGTCTTTTTTCATGTACTGACATGACCAGTCCATACAGTCATTGGTCCGCTGAGTTAAATCCTTCCATTCAGTATGGTTAAGGCTGATCATATCAGCCTATCAGTACGTATGGGTCGACTTTTCATGGCCTGATGGACAAGGCTGGACAGTCCTTGGTCCACCCAGGAAGTACGAATGGCTGATCGTACCAGCCTATCAGTACGTATGGGTCATTTTTCATGTACTAATGGGACCAGTCCGGACAGTCCATGGTCCGCTGAGTTAAATCCTTCCATTCAGTATGTTAAGGCTGATCATATCAGCCTATCAGAACGCAAGGGTCTACTTTTCATGGCCTGATGGACAAGGCTGGACAGTCCTTGGTCCACCCACGCAGTACGAATGGCTGATCGTACCAGCCTATCAGTACGTATGGGTCATTTTTCATGTACTGGTGGGACAAGTTTGAACAGTCTAGACAGTCATTGGTCCGCTGAGTTAAATATTTCCATTCAGTTTGGTTAAGGCTGATCATATCAGGCTATCAGAACGTATGGGTCGACTTTTCATGGCCTGATGGACAAGGCTGGACAGTCCTTGGTCCACCCAGGAAGTACGAATAGCTGATCGTACCAGCCTATCAGTACGTATGGGTCATTTTTCATGTACTGATGGGACCAGTCCGGACAGTCCATGGTCCGTTGAGTTAAATCCTTCCATTCAGTATGGTTAAGGCTGATTATATCAGCCTATCAGTACGTATGAGTCGATTTTTCATGGCATGATGGTCCAGTCTGGACATTCCTTGGTCCTTCCAGGCAGTATGAATGGCTGATCGCACTAGCCTAGCAGTACATATGGGTCATTTTTCATCTACTGACATGACCAGTCCGGACAGTCCATGGTCCGCTGAGTTAAATCCTTCCATTCAGTATGTTAAGGCTCATCATATCAGCCTATCAGTACGCATGGGTCTACTTTTCATGGCCTGATGGACAAGGCTGGACAGTCCTTGGTCCACCCATGCAGTACAAATGGCTGATCGTACCAGCCTATCTGTACGTATGGGTCATTTTTCATGTACTGGTGGGACCAGTTTGAACAGTCTAGACAGTCATTGGTCCGCTGAGTTAAATCTTTCCATTCAGTTTGGTTAAGGCTGATCATATCAGCCTATCAGAACGTATGGGTCGACTTTTCATGGCCTGATGGACAAGGCTGGCCAGTCCTTGGTCAACCCAGGCAGTATGAATGGCTGATCGTACCAGCCTATCAGTACTATGGGTCATTTTTCATGTACTGGTTGGACCAGTTTTAACAGTCCATTGTTGGTTGAGTTAAATCCTTCCTTTCAGTACGGTTAAGACTGATCATATCAGCCTATCAGTACGTATGAGTCAATTTTTAATGGCCTGATGGACTAGTATGGACAGTCCTTGGTCCATCCAGTCAGTACGGATGGCTAAACGTATCATCATATCAACACGTATGACTCATTTTTCATGTACTGATGGGACCAGTCCGGACAGTCCATGGTCAGTTGAGTTAAATCGTTCCATTCAGTATGGTTATGGCTGATCATATCAGCCTATCAGTACGTATGAGTCGATTTCTCGTGGCCTGGACAGTCCTTGGTCTTTCCAGGCAGTACGAATTGCTGATCGTACCAGCCTATCAGTACGTATGGGTCATTTTTCATGTACTGGTGGGACCAGTTTGAACAGTCCATTGTCGGTTGAGTTAAATCCTTCCTTTCAGTACGATTAAGGCTGATCATTTCAGCGTATCAGTACGTATGGGTCGACTTTTCATGGCCTGATGGACAAGGCTTGACAGTCCTTGGTCCACACAGGCAGTACGGATGGCTGATCGAGCAGTACGGATGGCTGATCGTATCAGCCTATCAGTATGTATGGGTCATTTTTCATGTATTGATGGGACCAGTCCGGACAGTCCATGGTCAGTTGAGTTAAATCCTTCCATTCAGTATGGTTAAGGCTGATCATATCAGCCTATCAGTACGTATGAGTCGATTTTTCGTGGCCTGATGGTCCAGTCTGGACAGTCCTTGGTCCTTTCCTGGCAGTACGAATGGCTGATCGTACCAGCCTATCAGTACGTATGGGTCATTTTTCATGTACTGACATGACCAGTCTGGACAGTCAATGGTCCGCTGAGTTATATCCTTCGATTCAGTATGGTTAAGGCTGATCATATCAGCCTATTAGTACGTATGGGTCGACTTTTCATGGCCTGATGGACAAGGCTGGACAGTCCTTGGTCTACCCAGGCAGTATGAATGGCTGAACGTACCAGCTTATCAGTACGTATAGGTCATTTTTCATGTACTGGTGGGACCAGTTTGAACAGTCCATTGTCGGTTGAGTTAAATCTTTGCTTTCAGTATGGTTAAGGCTGATCATATCAGCGTATCAGTACGTACGGGTCGACTTTTCATGGCCTGATGGACAAGGTTGGACAGTCCTTAGTCCACCCAGGCAGTAGGGATGGCTAATCATATCAGCCTATCAGTACGTATGGGTCATTTTTCATGTACTGATGGGACCAGTCCGGACAGTCCATGGTCCGTTGAGTTAAATCCTTCAAATCAGTATGGTTAAGGCTGATCATATCAGCCTATCAGTACGTATGTGTCAATTTTTCATGGCCTGATGGTCCAGTCTGGAC
>MU105922.1:212679-223490 GCA_012274485.2 Sinapis alba | reverse complement strand
GGATGGCTGATCGTACCAGCCTATCAGTACGTACGGGTCATTTTTCATGTACTGTTGGGACCAGTCCAGACAGTCCATGGTCCGCTGAGTTAAATCCTTCCATTCAGTATGGATAAGGCTGATCATATCAGCCTATCGGTACGTATGGGTCTGTTTTTCATAGGCTGATGGACCAGTCTGGACAGTCCTTGGTCCTTCCAGGCAGTACGGATGGCTGATCGTACCAGCCTATATGTACGTATGGGTCATTTTTCATGTACTAAAGGGACCAGTTTGGACAGTCCATTGTCCGTTGAGTTAAATCCTACCTTACAGTACAGTTAAGGCTGATCATATCAGCCTATCAGTACGTATAGGTCGATTTTTCATGGCTTTATGGACCAGTCTGGACAGTCCTTGGTCCTTCTAGGCAGTACGAATAGCAGATCGTATCAGCCTATCAGTATGTTTGGGTCATTTTTCATGTATTGATGGGACCAGTCCGGACAGTCCATGGTCCGTTGTATTAAATCATTCCATTCAGTATAGATAAGGCTGATCATATCAGCGTATCAGTACGTATGGGTCTGTTTTTCATGGCCTGATGGACCAGTATGGACAGTCCATAGTCCTTCCAGGCAGTACAGATGGCTGATCGTACCAGCCTATCAGTACGTATGGGTCATTTTTCATGTACTGACATGACCAGTACGGACAGTCCATGGTCCGCTGAGTTAAATCCTTCCAGTCAGTATGGTTAAGGCTGATCATATTAGCCTATCAGTACGTATGGGTCGACTTTTCATGGCCTGATGGACAAGGCTGGACAGTCCTTGGTCCACCCAGGCAGTACGAATGGCTGATCGTACCAGCCTATCAGTACGTATGGGTCATTTTTCATGTACTGATATGACCAGTCCAGACAGTCATTGGTCCGCTGAGTTAAATCCTTCCATTCAGTATGGTTAAGGCTGATCATATTCAGCCTATCAGTACGTATGGGTCGACTTTTCATGGCCTGATGGACAAGGCTGGACAGTCCTTGGTCCACCCAGGAAGTACGAATGGCTGATCGTACCAGCCTATTAGTACGTATGGGTCAATTTCATGTACTGATGGGACCAGTCCGGACAGTCCATGGTCCGTTGAGTTAAATCCTTCCATTCAGTATGGTTAAGGCTGATCATATCAGCCTATTAGTACATATGAGTTGATTTTTCATGACCTGATGGTCCAGTCTGGACAGTCCTTGGTCCTTCCAGGCAGTACGAATGGCTGATCGTACTAGCCCATCAGTACATATGGGTCATTTTTCATGTACTGACATGACCAGTTCGGACAGTCCATGGTCTGCTGAGTTAAATCCTTCCATTCAGTATGGTTAAGGCTGATCATATCAACCTATCAATACGTATGAGTCAATTTTTCATGGCCTGATGGTCCAGTCTGGACAGTCCTTGGTCCTTCCAGGCAGTACGAATGGCTGATCGTACCAGCCTATCAGTATGTATGGGTCATTTTTCATGTACTGATGGGACCAGTCCGGACAGTCCATGGTCCGTTGAGTTAAATCCTTCCATTCAGTATGGTTATGCCTGATCATATCAGCCTATCAGTACGGATGGGTCATTTTTCATGTACTGATAGGACCAGTCCGGACAGTCCATGGTCCGTTGAGTTAAATCCTGCCATTCAGTATGGTTAAGGCTGATCATATCAGCCTATCAGTACTTATGAGTCCATTTTTCATGGCCTGATGGTCCAGTCTGGACAGTCCTTGGTCCTTCCAGGCAGTACGAATGGCTGATCGTACCAGCCCATCAGTACATATGGGTCATTTTTAATGTACTGACATGACCAGTCCGGACAGTCCATGGTCCGCTGAGTAAATCCTTCCATTCAGTATGGTTAAGGCTGATCATATCAGCCTATCAGTACGTATGAGTCAATTTTTCATGGCCTGATGGTCCAGTCTGGACAGTCCTTGGTCCTTCCAGGCAGTACGAATGGCTGATCGTACCAGCCTTTCAGTACATATGGGTCATTTTTCATGTACTGACATGACCAGTCCGGACAGTCCATGGTCCGCTGAGTTAAATCCTTCCATTCAGTATGGTTAAGGCTGATCATATCAGCCTATCAGTACGTATGGGTCGACTTTTCATGGCCTGATGGACAAGGCTTGACAGTCCTTGGTCCACCCAGGCAGTACGAATGGCTGATCGTACCAGCCTATCAGTACGTATGGGTCATTTTTCATGTACTGATGGGACCAGTCCGGACAGTCCATGGTCTGTTGAGTTAAATCCTTCCATTCAGTACGGTAAAGGGTGATCATATCAGCCTCTCAATATGTATGAGTTGATTTTTCATGGCCTGAAGGACCAGTCTGGACAGTCCTTGGTCGTTCCAGGCAGTACGGATGGCTGATCGTACCAGCCTATCAGTACGTACGGGTCATTTTTCATGTACTGTTGGGACCAGTCCAGACAGTTCATGGTCCGCTGAGTTAAATCCTTCCATTCAGTATGGATAAGGCTGATAATATCAGACTATCAGTATGTATGGGTCTGTTTTTCATGGGCTGATGGACCAGTCTGGACAGTCCTTGGTCCTTCCAGGCAGTAGGGATGGCTGATCGTACCAGCCTATATGTACGTATGGGTCATTTTTCATGTACTGATGGGACCAGTTTGGACAGTCCATGGTCCGTTGAGTTAAATCCTTCCTTACAGTACGGTTAAGGCTGATCATATCAGCCTATTAGTACATATGAGTTAATTTTTCATGGCCTGATGGTCCAGTCTGGACAGTCCTTGGTCCTTCCAGGCAGTACGAATAGCAGATTGTATCAGCCTATCAGTATGTTTGGGTCATTTTTCATGTATTGATGGGACCAGTCCGGACAGTCCATGGTCCGTTGTGTTAAATCATTCCATTCAGTATAGATAAGGCTGATCATATCAGCGTATCAGTACGTATGGGTCTGTTTTTCTTGGTCTGATGGACCAGTCTGGACAGTCCATAGTCCTTCCAGGCAGTACAGATGGCTGATCGTACCAGCCTATCAGTACGTATGGGTCATTTTTCATGTACTGACATGACCAGTACGGACAGTCCATGGTCCGCTGAGTTAAATCCTACCAGTCAGTATGGTTAAGGCTGATCATATCAGCCTATCAGTACGTATGGGTCGACTTTTCATGGCCTGATGGACAAGGCTGGACAGTCCTTGGTCCACTCAGGCAGTACGAATGGCTGATCATAGCAGCCTATCAGTACGTATGGGTAATTTTTCATGTACTGATATGACCAGTCCAGACAGTCATTGGTCCGCTGAGTTAAATCCTTCCATTCAGTATGGTTAAGGCTGATCATATCAGCCTATCAGTACGTATGGGTCGACTTTTCATGGCCTGATGGACAAGGCTGGACAGTCCTTAGTCCACCCAGGAAGTACGAATGGCTGATCGTACCAGCCTAATAGTACGTATGGGTCATTTTCATGTACTGATAGGACCAGTCCGGACAGTCCATGGTCCGGTGAGTTAAATCCTTCCATTCAGTATGGTTAAGGCTGATCATATCAGCCTATTAGTACATATGAGTTAATTTTTCATGGCCTGATGGTCCAGTCTGGACAGTCCTTGGTCCTTCCAGGCAGTACGAATGGCTGATCGTACTAGCCCATCAGTACATATGGGTCATTTTTCATGTAATGACATGACCAGTCTGGACAGTCCATGGTCCGCTGAGTTAAATCCTTCCATTCAGTATGGTTAAGGCTGACCATATCAACCTATCAATACGTATGAGTCAATTTTTCATGGCCTGATGGTCCAGTCTGGACAGTCCTTGGTCCTTCCAGGCAGTACGAATGGCTGATCGTACCAGCCTATCAGTACATATGGGTCATTTTTCATGTACTGACATGACCAGTCTGGACAGTCCATGGTCCGTTGAGTTAAATCCTTCCATTCAGTATGGTTAAGCCTGATCATATCAGCCTATCAGTACGGATGGGTCATTTTTCATGTACTGATGGGACGAGTCCGGATAGTCCATGGTCCGTTGAGTTAAATTCTTCCATTCAGTATGGTTAAGGCTGATCATATCAGCCTATCAGTACATATGAGTCGATTTTTCATGGACTGATGGTCCAGTCTGGACAGTCCTTGGTCCTTCCAGGCAGTACGAATGGCTGATTGTACCTGCCCATCAGTACATATGGGTCATTTTTAATGTACTAATGGGACCAGTTTGGACAGTCCATTGTCCGTTGAGTTAAATCCTACCTTATAGTACAGTTAAGGCTGATCATATCAGCCTATCAGTACGTATGAGTCGATTTTTCATGGCTTTATGGACCAGTCTGGACAGTCCTTGGTCCTTCCAGGCAGTACGAATAGCAGATCGTATCAGCCTATCAGTATGTTTGGGTCATTTTTCATGTATTAATGGGACCAGTCCGGACAGTCCATGGTCCGTTGTGTTAAATCATTCCATTCAGTATAGATAAGGCTGATAATATCAGCGTATCAGTACGTATGGGTCTGTTTTTCATGGCCTGATGGACCAGTCTGGACAGTCCATAGTCCTTCCAGGCAGTACAGATGGCTGATCGTACCAGCCTATCAGTACGTATGGGTCATTTTTCATGTACTGACATGACCAGTACGAACAGTCCATGGTCCGCTGAGTTATATCCTTCCAGACAGTATGGTTAAGGCTGATCATATCAGCCTATCAGTACGTATGGGTCGACTTTTCATGGCCTGATGGACAAGGCTTGACAGTCCTTGGTCCACCCAGGCAGTACGAATGGCTGATCGTACCAGCCTATCAGTATGTATGGGTCATTTTTCATGTACTGATATGACCAGTCCAGACAGTCATTGGTCCGCTGAGTTAAATCCTTCCATTCAGTATGGTTAAGGCTGATCATATCAGCCTATCAGTACGTATGGGTCGACTTTTCATGGCCTGATGGACAAGGCTGGACAGTCTTTGGTCTATCCAGGAAGTACGAATGGCTGATCGTACCAGCCTATTAGTACGTATGGGTCATTTTCATGTACTGATGGGACCAGTCCGGACAGTCTATGGTCCGTTGAGTTAAATCCTTCCATTCAGTATGGTTAAGGCTGATCATATCAGCCTATTAGTACATATGAGTTGATTTTTCATGGCCTGATGGTCCAGTCTGGACAGTCCTTGGTCCTTCCAGGCAGTACGAATGGCTGATCGTAGTAGCCCATCAGTACATATGGGTCATTTTTCATGTACTTACATGACCAGTCCGGACAGTCCATGGTCCGCTGAGTTAAATCCTTCCATTCAGTATGGTTAAGGCTGATCATATCAACCTATCAATACGTATGAGTCAATTTTTCATGGCCTGATGGTCCAGTCTGGACAGTCCTTGGTCCTTCCAGGCAGTACGAATGGCTGATCGTACCAGCCTATCAGTATGTATGGGTCATTTTTCATGTACTGATGGGACCAGTCCGGACAGTCCATGGTCCGTTGAGTTAAATCCTTCCATTCAGTATTGTTAAGCCTGATCATATCAGCCTATCAGTATGGATGGGTCATTTTTCATGTACTGATGGGACAAGTCCGGACAGTCCATGGTCCGTTGAGTTAAATTCTTCCATTCAGTGTGGTTAAGGCTGATCATATCAGCCTATCAGTACATATGAGTCGATTTTTCATGGCCTGATGGTCCAGTCTGAACAGTCCTTGGTCCTTCCAGGTAGTACGAATGGCTGATCGTACCTGCCCATCAGTACATATGGGTCATTTTTAATGTACTGACATGACCAGTCCGGACAGTCCATGGTCCACTGAGTTAAATCCTTCCATTCAGTATGGTTAAGGCTGATCATATCAACCTATCAATATGTATGAGTCAATTTTTCGTGGCCTGATGGTCCAGTCTGGACAGTCCTTGGTCCTTCCAGGCAGTACGAATGGCTGATTGTACCAGCCTATCAGTACATATGGGTCATTTTTCATGTACTGACATGACCAGTCCGGACAGTCCATGGTCTGCTGAGTTAAATCCTTCCATTCAGTATGGTTAAGGCTGATCATATCAGCATATCAGTACGTATGGGTCGACTTTTCATGGCCTGATGGACAAGGCTGTACAGTCCTTGGTCCACCCAGACAGTTTGAATGGCTGATCATACCATCCTATCAGTACGTATGGGTCATTTTTCATGTACTGGTGGGACCAGTTTGAACAGTCCATTGTCGGTTGTGTTAAATCATTCCATTCAGTATAGATAAGGCTGATCATATCAGTGTATCAGTATGTATGGGTCTGTTTTTCATGGCCTGATGGACCAGTCTGGACAGTCCATAGTCCTTCCAGGCAGTACAGATGGCTGATCGTACCAGCCTATCAGTACGTATGGTCATTTTTCATGTATTGACATGACCAGTACGGACAGTCCATGGTCCGCTGAGTTAAATCCTTCCAGTCAGTATGGTTAAGGCTGATCATATCAGCCTATCAGTACGTATGGGTCGACTTTTCATGGCCTGATGGACAAGGCTGGACAGTCCTTGGTCCACCCAGGCAGTACGAATGGCTGATCGTACCAGCCTATCAGTACGTATGGGTCATTTTTCATGTACTGATATGACCAGTCCAGACAGTCATTGGTCCGCTGAGTTAAATCCTTCCATTTAGTATGGTTAAGGCTGATCATATAAGCCTATCAGTACGTATGGGTCGACTTTTCATGGCTGATGGACAAGGCTGGACAGTCCTTGGTCCACCCAGGAAGTACGAATGGCTGATCGTACCAGCCTATTAGTACGTATGGGTCATTTTCATGTACTGATGGGACCAGTCCGGACAGTCCATGGTCCGTTGAGTTAACTCCTTCCATTCAGTATGGTTAAGGCTGATCATATCAGCCTATTAGTACATATGAGTTGATTTTTCATGGCCTGATGGTCCAGTCTGGACAGTCCTTGGTCCTTCCAGGCAGTACGAATGGCTGATCGTACTAGCCCATCAGTACATATGGGTCATTTTTCATGTACTGACATGACCAGTCCGGACAGTCCAAGGTCCGCTGAGTTAAATCCTTCCATTCAGTATGGTTAAGGCTGATCATATCAACCTACGAATACGTATGAGTCAATTTTTCATGGCCTGATGGTCCAGTCTGGACAGTCCTTGGTCCTTCCAGGCAGTACGAACGGCTGATCGTACCAGCCTATCAGTATGTATGGGTCATTTTTCATGTACTGATGGGACCAGTCCGGACAGTCCATGGTCTGTTGAGTTAAATCCTTCCATTCAGTATGGTTAAGCCTGATCATATCAGCCTATCAGTACGGATGGATCATTTTTCATGTACTGATGGGACCAGTCCGGACAGTCCATGGTCCGTTGAGTTAAATCCTTCCATTCAGTATGGTTAAGGCTGATCATATCAGCCTATCAGTACATATGAGTCGATTTTTCATGGCCTGATGGTCCAGTCTGGACAGTCCTTGGTCCATCCAGACAGTTTGAATGGCTGATCATACCATCCTATCAGTACGTATGGGTCATTTTTCATGTACTGGTGGGACCAGTTTGAACAGTCCATTGTCGGTTGAGTTAAATCCTTCCTTTCAGTATGGTTAAGGCTGATCATATCAGCCTATCAGTACGTACGGGTCGACTTTTCATGGCCTGATGGACAAGGCTGGACAGTCCTTAGTCCACCCAGGCAGTACGGATGGCTGATCGTATCAGCCTATCAGTACGTATGGGTCATTTTTCATGTACTGATGGGACCAGTCCGGACAGTCCATGGTCCGTTGAGTTAACAGGCAGTACGGATGGCTGATCGTGTCAGCCTATCAGTAGGTATGGGTCATTTTTCATGTACTGATGGGACCAGTCCGGACAGTCCATGGTCCGTTGAGTTAAATCCTTCAAATCAGTACGGTTAAGGCTGATCATATCAGCCTATCAGTACGTATGAGTCGATTTTTCATGGCCTGATGGTCCAGTCTGTACAGTCCTTGGTCCTACCTTCAAGTGGTAGGTATGCGTGCCCTAAGTGTGGAAGACACCATGGAGGTGAATGCTGGAGAGCAATGGGAGCTTGCCTCCGTTGTGGCAAGATGGACCACTCAGCTCGGGACTGTCCCAGACAGGAGCAAGGTGCTGGTGGTGATACTAGGACGTGCCACTACTGTGGTAGGAAGGGACATCTCCGCAAGGACTGTCCTAAGCTTTCATCCAGGCCCAGCAAGAGCCGAGGAGAGGCTAGTCGGCCAGAACAGAACCGTGGACAGACCTCAACACCCCGGGTGTATGAGCTGTCTAAAGATGAGGACAAGGCTGGACCATTCCAAGCGATCACTGGTAATTATTGATCTTGATCTTTTTCAATTCAGTAGAATTGCATGGTACGGAACTTAGAATGGTTAGGTACTTAGATTGGGTCATATGTAGGGACCCTAAGTATTGGTGGTGTGGAAACACACGTGCTTTTCGATACTGGAGCTACACATAGATTTGTGAGTCCAGGGATGCTCGGAAAGGGGTTGTTCCAGTTGGGAACGGGGGATTGTCCTGGGGTAGTGAACGCGGCCGGGGGGCAGGTTATGAGTTCATTAGGGGTGATTCAGGACGTCCCAGTGGTGATCCAAGACAGGGTCATGCCTGTGGATCTTGTGGTAGTCCACCTAAAGAAGCACGAGGTGATATTAGGTATGGACTGGCTTGGAAAGAATCGGGCCACTCTTGACTGTCACCGGGGGCGTGTGCTGTTTGAGAGTGGGTGTGGGTCTCCGATCAGGTTCCAAGGTATACGTCCGGCCTCTGGATGCTTGGTGGTGTCAGCGATCCATGTGGATAGGATGCTGAGGAAGGGTTGTGAGGCTTATTTGGCCACAATTGCCACTAAGGAGGTCGTAGGGGGTGGTGACCCGGAGGGAATACCGCTGGTTCGCGAGTTCCATGATGTGTTTGGGTCCTTACAGGGCATTCCCCCAGATAGATCAGACACATTCATAATAGAACTGGAACCAGGGACGGCCCCACTATCCAAAAGTCCCTATAGAATGGCTCCTGCCGAGATGGCCGAGCTTAAGAAGCAACTTGAAGAGTTGCTGGACAAAGGTTTTATACGACCTAGTGTGTCACCATGGGGAGCACCAGTTATTTTCGTGAAAAAGAAGGATGGTAGCTTCAGGTTATGCATTGATTACCGAGGGTTGAACCGGGTCACCGTGAAGAACAAGTACCCATTACCTCGGATAGACGAGCTGTTGGATCAGCTCATGGGTGCACAATGGTTTTCTAAGATTGATTTGGCTTCAGGGTATCACCAGATCCCTATTGAACCAAATGACATTAGAAAGACAGCATTCCGAACTAGGTACGACCACTATGAGTTTGTGGTCATGCCATTCGGATTGACCAATGCACCAGCAGCATTCATGAAGATGATGAATGGTATCTTCCGTGACTTCTTGGATGAATTTGTAATCANGGCAGAGAAGCACTTCTCACACTCATCCGACCATACAAACTTCACATCCTTACCGGTTAGTTGTGTCATGGGTTGAGCCAAACTGGCAAACCCTTTGACAAACTTCCGGTAATATCCGGCCAGGCCTAGGAAACTCCTAACCTCTGTGGCATTCTTAGGCCGTGGCCATCCTTGTATGGCCCTAATCTTCTCGGGATCAATTGAGACCCCCTGCTCCGACACAATGTGTTCAAGGAAACCAACACTCCTTTGCCAAAAACTACACTTGCTCAGTTTCGCATAGAGTTGTTGTTCCCTCAACCGTCCCAATACAGCTCGTAGATGCTTCTCATGGTCTTCCTTATTCTTGGAGTATACTAATATATCATCTATGAAGATGATTACAAATTCATCCAAGAAGTCACGAAAGATACCATTCATTATCTTCATGAATGCTGCTGGTGCATTGGTCAATCCGAATGGCATGACCACAAACTCATAGTGGCCGTACCTAGTTCGGAATGCTGTCTTTCTAATGTCATTTGGTTCAACAGGGATCTGGTTATACCCTGAAGCCAAATCAATCTTAGAAAACCACTAGGCCCCCCTAAGCTGATTCAACAGCTCGTCTATCCGAGGTAATGGGTACTTGTTCTTCACGGTGACCCGGTTCAACCCTCGGTAATCAATGCATAACCTCAAGCTACCATCCTTCTTTTTCACGAAAAGAACTGGTGCTCCCCATGGTGACACACTAGGTCGTATAAAACCTTTGTCCAGCAACTCTTCAAGTTGCTTCTTAAGCTCGGCCATCTCGGCAGGAGCCATTCTATAGGGACTTTTGGATAGTGGGGCCGTCCCTGGTTCCAGTTCTATTATGAATGTGTCTGATCTATCAGGGGGAATGCCCTGTAAGGACCCAAACACATCATGGAACTCGCGAACCAGCAGTATTCCCTCCGGGTCACCACCCCCTACGACCGCCTTAGTGGCGATTGTGGCCAAATAAGCCTCACAACCCTTCCTCAGCATCCTATCCACATGGATCGCTGACACCACCAAGCATCCAGAGGCCGGATGTATACCTTGGAACCTGATCGGAGACCCACACCCACTCTCAAACAGCACACGCCCCCGGTGACAGTCAAGAGTGGCCCGATTCTTTCCAAGCCAGTCCATACCTAAGATCACCTCGTGATTCTTTAGGTGGACTACCCCAAGATCCACAGGCATGACCCTGTCTTGGATCACCACTGGGACGTCATGAATCACCCCTAATGAACTCATAACCTGCCCCCCCGGCCGCGTTCACTACCCCAGGACAATCCCCCGTTCCCAACT
>MU105922.1:184975-198830 GCA_012274485.2 Sinapis alba | reverse complement strand
AGTTTGGCTCAACCCATGACACAACTAACCGGTAAGGATGTGAAGTTTGTATGGTCGGATGAGTGTGAGAAGTGCTTCTCTGCCTTGAAGGAGATGTTGACAAATGCACCTATCTTGGTTTTGCCAGAGGCTGATCAACCGTATATGGTATACACTGATGCCTCCATCACGGGATTGGGATGTGTATTGACTCAACATGGTAAGGTCATTGCCTATGCATCTAGGCAATTAAAGAAGCATGAGGGTAACTACCCGACCCACGACCTGGAAATGGCCGCAGTGGTGTTTGCTCTGAAGATATGGCGATCCTATCTGTATGGAGCCAAGGTGCAGATCTTAACCGACCACAAGAGTCTCAAGTACATATTCACTCAACCTGAGTTGAATTTGAGACAAAGAAGATGGATGGAGTTTGTGGCCGACTATGATCTCGAGATTGCTTACCATCCTGGTAAGGCCAATCTAGTGGCTGATGCCCTGAGTAGAAGAAGGGCTGAAGTGTCAGCCGAGAAGGAGGCGGATGTACTGGAAAGTATGGTCAGGTCAATACATTTGAACACCTTGGTAAGCGAGGACGAACCATTGGGTTTAGAGGAAGTAAACCAGGCCGATCTACTGACCAGGATTAGGCAAGCACAAGGCTTGGATGAGAACCTTCAGAAGGTTGCTCAGAACGATAAGTCAGAGTACCAAGTTGCACAGGATGGGACCATCTTGGTCCACGGTAGGATCAGTGCTGCAAACATGAGAGAACTTAAGGAGGAGATTATGGGCCAGTCCCATAAGTCTAAGTTCTCTGTGCACCCTGGCTTGAACAAGATGTACAAGGACATCAAGAGGTATTACCATTGGGTCCGAATGAAGACTGATGTGGCTGAATGGGTGGCTAAGTGCCCTACCTGTCAACTGGTCAAGGTTGAGCACCAAGTGCCCAGTGGGTTACTTCAGAACCTACCCATCCCAGAATGGAAATGGGATCATATCACCATGGACTTTGTGTCTGGTTTTCCCACGACCAGAAACAGGAAGAATGCAGTCTGGGTGGTGGTGGATCGTTTAACCAAGTCAGCGCATTTCATACCGATCAAGAAGACTGATGGTGTGGAACCGTTGGTAAGGGTTTATATGGATGAAATAGTACGTCTGCATGGAGTGCCGGCTAGTATTGTTTCGGACAGAGACCCTCGGTTTGCTTCTTATTTCTGGAAGGCTTTCCAAAAAGCCTTGGGAACAAGAGTGAACATGAATACGTCTTATCATCCACAAACGGATGGTCAGTCTGAAAGAACCATCCAGACATTAGAGGACATGCTTAGGGCGTGTGTCCTGGATTGGGGAGATTCTTGGGAGAGACATCTGCCCCTGGTAGAGTTTGCCTACAACAATAGCTACCACACCAGCATAGGGATGTCACCCTATGAGGCCTTGTATGGGCGACCTTGCAGAACACCGCTTTGCTGGACCCAAGTGGGGGAGCGCAGCATGATAGGACCTGAGATTGTGGAGGAGACCACTGAGAAGATCAAGTTCATAAGGGACAAGATGAAAGAGGCACAGGCCCACCATAAGTCCTATGCAGATAGAAGAAGAAAGCATGTGGAGTTTGGGGTAGGCGACATGGTATACTTGAAGATGATTACCTTTAAGGGTAGGAAGAGGGTATCTGGCCGGAGGAAGCTGGATCCAAGGTACTTGGGTCCATTCCGGATCATAGAAAGGGTTGGTGCCGTGGCCTACAAGCTGAACCTACCAACCGAAATGGATGCATTCCACAATGTGTTCCATGTCTCGCAGCTGAGGAAATGTCTTTCAGACCAAGACATAGTTGTTCCAGAGCTTCCATCTGATCTAGGCACGAACCTCACCTTAGAGATAAGGCCGGTTCGGATTGTGGATAGGATGGAAAAAGCCATGAGGAGAAAGACCATACAGATGGTCAAGGTCGTTTGGGAGTGCAATGGACAAGAGCAAGTAACCTGGGAGACCGAAGCAAGGATGAAAGCGGACTTCCGTGAGTGGTATGGCCAGTTTTCCATGGGGACAAGTTTAGGGTCGGATTCGAGGACGAATCCATCTCCAGTGGGGGAGCCTTGTCATGTCCCTGAATCTGGATAGGGCCTTCGGCCACAGCCATGGTACGAGGAGACGCACCAGTCAGGTCACATGACCTAAGGACAAGCGTATCATGGCTGGAACGGATGGTTAAGGGCCTCAGTAGGCTGAGACTTAACCAGGATCGAAGGAAGGCACAGGAGACAGGTTGGAAGAGTTCTAAGGCAGTTGGACAAGGCATGAATCTAGTTCAGTCAGCTAGATCAAGCTCGGGAAGGCTCGGAGCAGCTCACACTCGACCAGGTCAGCTACAGCAGCTGGACCACAAGAATGAGTCAGCTCCGGTAGCTGGACCACTAGCTCTCTTAGCTGGGGCAGCTAGCAACCAGCTCACCTCAGCTGGGTGAAGGGTTTGGGTCTTGGTCATGGGGCTCGGGCCAGGGGCGGTTATGGTGCCGGCCTGGGTGGCCAAGGGAGGTCCGACCAGTTGGGGTCTTGGACAAGTTCTCTGAGCAGTGGACAGGACCCTGGGGCTTGCAATCGAAGAGGATAAGGGAGAGAAGGGGCGGTTGGAGGCAGTTGGGGCGAAGGGGTGCGAATGGTGCAAGTTGCACCCATTCGGCCAGCAAGTCATGCCTGTTCGCCCAGGCAGTTGGGGGTCGGTTCTGGCTTATAAATACAGACCCTAGGGGTCCAGAATTGCCACAATTTTCCCCTAAGGAAAACTCTGCCCAAATCGAGACAGAGAGAAACAAAGAGTGAAAGAGAAGGATCGATCAAGGCTTGGCCGTGTGGGTTTTGGTGGAGGATTCCGATCAAGAGTTGGCCTGTGTGAAGTGGAGATCGACTGAGAATGGGAACAAGAGGCAAGGAGAAGGATTTAGAGAAGGGCTTGAGCACTCCAGAGCGCACGCCCAAGGTGAGTGGGATGGACCGACCCATCCTGCCATGGCCGCGGCTTGATGTTGCATGGCTGTGGATGGTTTGGTGGTTCCAGACCCAATTCTTCCCATTTACTTATTTGATTTCCTCCGCTCCTTGTATATTCTGTATGTGGATGGCGTGTTCATCCTGGCGTGACTGGACCAAGGCTTTGGCCGGTCCAGGAACATAGTCCTTGGCCTTAGGCCGGACTGGTCTTGGTCGGATTCTGTATGCTCCGGTGGGATTGATTGAATTCCGACCATGGATACCTCTTAGTGGGGATTTATCATGAATTATCATGGGTTTTATTAGGTTTTACCTAATTGATTCATAGAAGGTCAGTTATGGCAAATTTGGCCGGTTAAGGCCAAGATCAATAGGATCGAGGCCGGTTCTTTGGATTCTGCTTATGGATCATTCTTAGTTAAGAGTTTTAGGGAATTGTCATGAATTTTATTTAGTTTTTGGGGATTTATTTGGATAAGTCAGATTTGGGAACCAGCCATGGCCGATTGTAGTTTGGTGTGCACAAGGGGATGGTCTGCATGGAACCAATCAGGCCGCGGGTTGGACAATGGTCCAGGACGTCCTGAGGAACGTCCTGGGTGTGGTCGTGTGCCTTGTGAAATGAATGGATAGGTTATAGAGTATAGCATAGAAGAACCGAACCATGCAATGTAGAATTGGTATGTTAGGTTATCGGATTGTACTCATACATATGTCTTGTGATGATGTTGCTTTCAGGATCAGACCAGGACCGTGGAAAGGCCAAGGAACCATGAAGACCTGAGCCGTGGATGGATGTGTGGGTTGTGGGATAGTTTAGTTAGTATGAACACTTGAACTTAAGATAGCCTATTGTGCAACTGAATCTATGTATTGGATCACAAGTTTTATATTAAGAAAGGTACAGTTTCTCTTATCTGAATAGACTTAGGAATCAAAATGCTTGAACCTCATATGATAGAAAAATGACTTAGAGAAATATTGGACCATAAAAATGAACAAAATTTACATGAATAGCATGGTAAGGCTTCGGGTCCTAGTTGGGTCCTTTGGACCAGGATCAGGTCTTACAAGGCTTATCATATCAGCCTATCAGTACATATGGGTCCATTTTTCATGGCCTGATGGACCAGTCTGGATAGTCATTGGTCCATCCAAGCAGTACGGATGGCTGATTCAGCCTATCAGTACGTATGGGTCATTTTTCAAGTACTGATGGGACCAGCCTGGACAGTCCATGGTCCGTTGAATTAAATACTTCCATTCAGTACAGATAAGCCTGATCAGATAAGTATATCAGTACATATGGGTCTATTTATCATGGCCTATTGAACCACTTTGGACAGTCCTTGGTCCATCCAGGCAGTACGGATGACTGATCGTATCAGTCATCAGTACGTATGGGTGATTTTTCATGTACTAATGGGACAAGTCCGGACAGTCCATCGCTCGTTCAGTTAAATCCTTCCATTCAGTACGGTTAAAGATGATCATATCAGCCTATTAGTACGTATGGATCAATTTTTCATGGCCTGATGGACCAGTCTGGACAGTCCTTGGTCCTTCCAGGCAGTACGGATGGCTGGTGATATCAGTCTATTAGTACGTATGATCATTTTTCATGTACTGATGGGACCAGTCCGGAGGGACCATGGTCTGTTGTGTTATATCCTTCCATTCAATACGGTTAAGTCTGATCATATCAGCCTATCAGTACGTATGGGTCGATTTTTCATGGCCTTATTGACCAGTCTGGACAGTCCTTGGTCCATCCAGGCAGTACGGATGGTTGATCGTATCAGCCTATAACTACGTATGGGTCATTTTTCATGTACTGATGGGACGAACCAGTCTGGACAGTCCTTGGTCCATCCAGGCAATACGGATGGTTGATTGTATCAGCCTATATGTACGTATGGGTCTTTTTTCATGTACTGATGGGACTAGCCTGGACAGTCCTTGGTCCATCCAGGCAGTACGGATGGTTGATCGTATCAGCCTATAGGTACGTATGGGTCATTTTTCATGTACTGATGGGACCAACTGGACAGTCCATGGTCCGTTGAGTTAAATACTTCCGTTAAGTACGGATGGGTCAATTTTTTATGGCCTGATGGACCAGTCTGGATAGTCCTTGGTCCTTCCAGGCAGTATGGATGGCTAATCGTATCAGCCTATAAGCATGTATGGGTCATTTTTCATGTACTGATGGGACCTGTCTGGACAGTCTATCGTCCGTTCAGTTAAATCCTTCCATTCAGTACGGTTAAGGCTGATCATATCAGCCTATCAGTATGTATGGGTCAATTTTTCATGGCCCGATCGACCAGTCTAGACAGTCCTTGGTCCTTCCAGGCAATACAGATGGGTGATGGTCTCAGCCTATCAGTACATATGGGTCATTTTTCATGTACTTTTGGGACCAGTACGAACAGTCCATGGTCCGTTGAGTTCAATCTTTCCATTCAGTATGGTTAAGGCTGATCATATCATCCTATCAGTATGTATGGGTCGATTTTTCATGGCCTGATGGACCAGTCTGGACAGTCCTTGGTCCTTCCAGGAAGTACGGATGGCTGATTCTATCAGCATATCAGTACGTATGGGTCATTTTTCACGTACTGATGGGACCAGTCCGGACAGTACATGGTCCGTTGAGGTAAATCCTTCCATTCGGTTTGGTTAAGGCAGATCATTTCAGCCTATCAGTACGTATGGGTCAATTTTTCATGGCCTGATGGACCAGTCTGGACAGTCCTTTGTCTTTCCAGGCAGTACGGATGGCTGATCGTATCAGCCTATCAGTACATATGGGTCATTTTTCAAGTACTTATGGGACCAGTATGGACAGTTCATGGTCCGTTGAGTTACATACTTCCATTCTGTACAGATAAGGCTGATCATATCAACCTATCAGTACATATGGGTCGATTTTTCATGCCTTGTTGGACCAGTCTAGACAGTCCTTAGTCCATCCAGGCAGTACAGACGGCTGTTCGTATCAGCCATCTGTACGTATGGGTCATTTTTCATGTACTAATGGGACCAGTCCGGACGGTCCATCGTCCGTTCACTTAAATCCTTCCATTCAGTACGGTTAAAGATGATCATATCAACCTATTAATACGTATGGATCAATTTTTCATGGCCTGATGGACCAGTCTGGACAGTTCTTGGTCCTTCCAGGCAGTACGGATGGCTGATGGTATCAGTCTATCAGTACGTATGGGTCATTTTTCATGTACTGATGGGACCATTCCGTAGAGGCGATGGTCTTTTGTGTTATATCTTTCCATTCAATGCGGTTAAGTCTGATCATATCAGCCTATCAGTACGTATGGGTCGATTTTTCATGGCCTGATTGACCAGTCCGGACAGTCCGTGGTCCATCCAGGCAGTACGAATGGTTGATCGTATCAGCGTATAACTATGTATTGGTCATTTTTCATGTACTGATGGGACGGACCAGTCTGGACAGTCCGTGGTCCATCCAGGAAATACGGATGGTTGATCGTATCAGCCTATAGGTACGTATGGGTCATTTTTCATGTACTGATGGGACCAGCCTGGACAGTCCTTGGTCCATCCAGGGAGTACAGATGGTTGAACGTATCAGCCTGTAGGTACGTATGGGTCATTTTTCATGTACTGATGGGACCAACTGGACAGTCCATGGTCCGTTGAGTTAAAATACTTCCATTAAGTATAGGTAAGGCTGATCATATCAGCCTATTAGTACGTATGGGTCAATTTTTTATGGCCTGATGGACCAGTCTGGAGGGTCCTTGGTCCTTCCAAGCAGTACGGATGGCTGATCGTATCAGCCTATAAGTATGTATGGGTCATTTTTCATGTACTGATAGGACCTGTTCGGACAGTCTATCGTCCATTCAGTTAAATCCTTCCATTCAGTACGGTTAAGGCTGATCATATCAACCTATCATTACGCATGGGTAAATTTTTCATGGCCTGATCGACAAGTCTAGACAGTCATTGGTCCTTCCAGGCAATACAGATGGCTGATGGTCTCAGCCTATCAGTACATATGGGTCATTTTTCATGTTCTTTTGGGACCAGTCCAAACAGTCCATGGTCCGTTGAGTTAAATCTTTCCATTCAGTACGGTTAAGGCTGATCATATCATCCTATCAGTATGTATGGGTCGATTTTTCATGGCCTTATGGACCAGTCTGGACAGTCCTTGGTCCTTCCAAGCAGTACGGATGCCTGATGCTATCAGCATATCAGTACATCTGGGTAATTTTTCACGTACTCATGGGACCAGTCCGGACAGTACATGGTCCGTTGAGTTAAATCCTTCCATTCGGTTTGGTTAAGGCTGATCATTTCAGCCTATCAGTACGTATGGGTTGATTTTTCATGGCCTGATGGACCAGTCTGGACAGTCCTTTGTCTTTCCAGGCAGTAGGGATGGCTGATCGTATCAGCCTATCAGTACATATGGGTCATTTTACAAGTACTTCCATTCAGTACAAATAAGGCTGATCATATCAGCCTATCAATACATATGGGTCGATTTTTCATGGCCTGTTGGACCAGTCTGGGCAGTCCTTGGTCCATCCAGGCAGTACGGACGGCTGTTCGTATCAGCCATCAGTACGTATGGGTCATTTTTCATGTACTAATGGGACCAGTCCGGACTGTCCATCGTCTGTTCAGTTAAATCCTTCCATTCAGTACGGTTAAGGCTGATCATATCAGCCTATTAGTATGTATGGGTCAATTTTTCATGGCCTGATGGACCAGTCTGGACAGTCCTTGGTCTTTCCATGCAGTACAAATGGCTTATTGTATCAGCCTATCAGTACATATGGGTCATTTTTCATGTACTGTTGGGACCAGTCCGGACAGTCCATGGTCCGTTGAGTTAAATCCTTCCATTCAGTACGGTTAAGGCTGATCATATCAGCCTATCAGTACGTATGGGTCGATTTTTCATGGCCTGATGGACAAGTCTGGACAGGCCTTTGTCCTTTCTGGCAGTACGGATGGCTGATGGTATCAGCCTATCAGTACGTATGGGGCATTTTTCATGTACTGATGGGACCAGTCCGGACAGTCCATGGTCCGTTGAGTTAAATCCTTCCATTCAGTTTGGATAAGGCTGATCATTTCAGCCTATCAAAATGTATGGGTTGATATTTCATGGCCTGATGGACCAGTCTGGACAGTCCTTGGTCTTTCCATGCAGTACATATGGCTTATTGTATCAGCCTATCAGTACATATAGGTCATTTTTCATGTACTGTTGGGACCAGTCCGGACAGTCCATGGTCCGTTGAGTTAAATTCTTCCATTCAGTACGGTTAAGGCTGATCATATCAGCCTATCAGTACGTATGGGTCGATTTTTTATGGCCTGATGGACCAGTTTGGACAGTCCTTGGTCCATCCAGGCAGTGCGGATGACTGATCGTATCAGTCATCAGTACATATGGGTCATTTTTCATTTACTAATGGGACAAGTCCGGACAGTCCATCGTCCGTTCAGTTAAATCCTTCTATTTAGTACGGTTAAAGATGATCATATCAGCCTATTAGTACGTATGGATTAATTTTTCATGGCCTTATGGACCAGTCTGGACAGTCCTTGGTCCTTCCAGGCAGTACGGATGGCTGATGGTATCAGTCTATCAGTACGTATGGGTCATTTTTCATGTACTGATGGGAACATTCCGTAGAGTCGATGGTCTTTTGTGTTATATCTTTCCATTCAATACGGTTAAGTCTGATCATATCAGCCTATCAGTACGTATGGGTCGATTTTTCATGGCCTGATTGACCAGTCCGGACAGTCCTTGGTCCATCCAGGCAGTACGGATGGTTGATCGTATCAGCGTATAACTACGTATTGGTCATTTTTCATGTACTGATGGGACGGACCAGTCTGGACAGTCCGTGGTCCATCCAGGAAATACGGATGGTTGATCGTATCAGCCTATAGGTACGTATGGGTCATTTTTCATGTACTGATGGGACCAGCCTGGACAGTCCTTGGTCCATCCAGGGAGTACAAATGGTTGAACGTATCAGCCTGTAGGTACGTATGGGTCATTTTTCATGTACTGATGGGACCAACTGGACAGTCCATGGTCCGTTGAGTTAAAATACTTCCATTAAGTATAGATAAGGCTGATCATATCAGCCTATTAGTACGTATGGGTCAATTTTTTATGGCCTGATGGACCAGTCTGGAGGGTCCTTGGTCCTTCCAGGCAGTACGGATGGCTGATCGTATCAGCCTATAAGTATGTATGGGTCATTTTTCATGTACTGATAGGACCTGTTCGGACAGTCTATCGTCCATTCAGTTAAATACTTCCATTCAGTACGGTTAAGGCTAATCATATCAACCTATCATTACGCATGGGTAAATTTTTCATGGCCTGATCGACAAGTCTAGACAGTCATTGGTCCTTCCAGGCAATACAGATGGCTGATGGTCTCAGCCTATCAGTACATATGGGTCATTTTTCATGTTCTTTTGGGACCAGTCCAAACAGTCCATGGTCCGTTGAGTTAAATCTTTCCATTCAGTACGGTTAAGGCTGATCATATCATCCTATCAGTATGTATGGGTCGATTTTTCATGGCCTTATGGACCAGTCTGGACAGTCCTTGGTCCTTCCAAGCAGTACGGATGCCTGATGCTATCAGCATATCAGTACATCTGGGTCATTTTTCACGTACTCATGGGACCAGTCCGGACAGTACATGGTCCGTTGAGTTAAATCCTTCCATTCGGTTTGGTTAAGGCTGATCATTTCAGCCTATCAGTACGTATGGGTTGATTTTTCATGGCCTGATGGACCAGTCTGGACAGTCCTTTGTCTTTCCAGGCAGTAGGGATGGCTGATCGTATCAGCCTATCAGTACATATGGGTCATTTTACAAGTACTTCCATTCAGTACAAATAAGGCTGATCATATCAGCCTATCAATACATATGGGTCGATTTTTCATGGCCTGTTGGACCAGTCTGGGCAGTCCTTGGTTCATCCAGGCAGTACGGACGGCTGTTCGTATCAGCCATCAGTACGTATGGGTCATTTTTCATGTACTAATGGGACCAGTCCGGACTGTCCATCGTCTGTTCAGTTAAATCCTTCCATTCAGTACGGTTAAGGCTGATCATATCAGCCTATTAGTACGTATGGGTCAATTTTTCATGGCCTGATGGACCAGTCTGGACAGTCCATGCTCTTTCAATGCAGTACAAATGGCTTATTGTATCAGCCTATCAGTACATATGGGTCATTTTTCATGTACTGTTGGGACCAGTCCGGACAGTCCATGGTCCGTTGAGTTAAATCCTTCCATTCAGTACGGTTAAGGCTGATCATATCAGCCTATCAGTACGTATGGGTCGATTTTTCATGGCCTGATGGACCAGTCTGGACAGGCCTTTGTCCTTTCTGGCAGTACGGATGGCTGATGGTATCAGCCTATCAGTACGTATGGGGCATTTTTCATGTACTGATGGGACCAGTCCGGACAGTCCATGGTCCGTTGAGTTAAATCCTTCCATTCAGTTTGGATAAGGCTGATCATTTCAGCCTATCAAAATGTATGGGTTGATTTTTCATGGCCTGATGGACCAGTCTGGACAGTCCTTGGTCTTTCCATGCAGTACATATGGCTTATTGTATCAGCCTATCAGTACATATAGGTCATTTTTCATGTACTGTTGGGACCAGTCCGGACAGTCCATGGTCCGTTGAGTTAAATCCTTCCATTCAGTACGGTTAAGGCTGATCATATCAGCCTATCAGTACGTATATGTCGTTTTTTCATGGCCTGATGGACCAGTTTTGATAGAACCAAAATAAGGATCACTCTTTCGGTATGGATGATATGGACTCAGATCCGGAAGGATTGAGAACTGATGGATCGAGGGGTGACACAATGGGTTGCGGAATAGCCCAAAGATACTACCAGAGATTCGAAGGCTGCCGGATGTGACGCACCGGTCCAACTCAACGAAGTGATTCACTTGGAGATGACCTCACCAAGAGAAGTATGAATGTTCTAAGCAAAGAACAATGAGAGAAAACTCAAAAGAGAAGTAAGAAAATCGATGTGTATTTTTATTCATGGGATACTCACTTATTTATAAGGTTTGTGAGTCAAAGAAACATAAAGAATGTTGTGGGAAAAGACAACATTGAAAATAGAAAATGCTGAAAACAATACATAGAAAATAGATAATTGACCAGATCTGGTCAAGGCACGAAATCTCAGGTTGACTGGCAAGTGAACCCTTCAAATTCTGTCCAGGTTCATTCTGGTCGTGCAGTTCCATGCTGGGAAGGACAAGGACACACACGGGTCGATCCACACAGCCCGAATTCGCGAGAACTGAAGATCACCTGATTTGTAAATGGCATAACTCCCACATCTGAACTCCGTTTGATCTGATTCTTCTTCGAGGAGTTTCATAATTAAGTTGAGAACATTATCCAAGCAGTTTCACGCGAAGAAACATCATGGTTTAGAAGATATGCTTCAAACAGTGAATGTATGTCTGTGTTGCTTCTCGGGTGGTCGGGTGGTCGAACCAGCTCAGAAGATTGAACCAACTTGCTCAGCTTGTCCAAGTGAGTGTCAGTCCTGCTCATCTCTTCCAGGATAGTGTCAGTCCAGCTCACTAGAGTATTCAGCTCGATCAGCTCGATCTGGGGCACATCATACTCTCCCTCTTCAAAAGGATTTGTCCTCAAATCCATTTTACCTGATTCAAAAGAAAATGAGTCAGACAAAAAGAATTTTAAAAACATGTAAAATTCAATAAAGAAGAAATTTTGGAGAGGAACTTCCTGAATGTATATATTGATCTCCAGGTCGCCAATGTCGGGTTTGAAGCTGACTGAATCGGTTATCTTCCAAATGAGGCAAGTGTAGAACTGGTTTGACCGGTTTTGAAAAATAGATCATAACTTCATAATTTTGTGGCCATTTCTCCTGATATTGGTCTTTCTGGAAAGCTAGGAGATACATATGGAATCCTATGATCAGTTTCGGCTCAGGCCAATTCTTTTCTGGGCCTAAATCTCCTTGGGAAATCTGGTACTCGCGGATAGATGGACTGGAGAACCTCCGGTTAGGAAAATTCATAACTGCTTCATCCGCAAAGCGTTTCATGTGATTCCAGACCTCAGTGAATCCTTGGTGAGTTGACCTTCCAGGAAAATTGGATTCATGATAAAAGACCTTCTGAAAGTCGAGATACTCTCCTTGGACTGAACCTCTGTCGCTGGCATCTCCAAGGTAGCCAGATTGGACAACAGTGCAGCTCCAAATCTCAGGCTGCTGGTCAAGGTCAATTCTTTCATTCCTAAGAGGCTGAAACCGTCTTTCCTGGATACTCAAAACAGAAACTAAAAGACCAGGATCATATGTGCAAGACAAGAACTTGTTCACAAGCT
The DNA here is from genome assembly GCA_012274485.2 of Sinapis alba. Taxonomy (NCBI): domain Eukaryota; kingdom Viridiplantae; phylum Streptophyta; class Magnoliopsida; order Brassicales; family Brassicaceae; genus Sinapis; species Sinapis alba. Next base: position 186,404 of record MU105922.1, on the reverse strand, counting down.
TAAGTTCAGATTGAGAATCAAATATCAAAGACTCAAGATGTTTTTCAAAGAAAGTGTTGTAGACCACGATATCAGCAAGGCTCAATACAACACAATGATCACGAAATGAGCTCAGAAAATGCCAAGTTCTATCAGTTTCGGGACTCAAGAGATCAGGCTGCAAAATAAAATCACAAAGATCAAGATCACAAAAATCATTTTCAGTTTCAAGTAATTTATTTTCCAGCAACTGTTAAGTCAAAATTTCGCCCAATACAAGAGGGGGTGCAAACACACCACTAGTGATCAATGAATGTTTATAAGAACTAAGATCAGAATCATCTCTTTTGAAAACAAAAGAATCAAACGATTTTGTAGGACATAAATCAGTTTGTTGCAATTCAAGTTCAAGAGACTTTTCAAGACAATGAAAATCTTTGTTATGTTCCAAGAACTGATCAAAGCTCAAAATAATTCCAGAGTTGATGCCTTTGATATTTTGAAAACGTTGTTGATCAAGGAGTTCATCAGTTTTAAAGATTTGAAAAGAATTAAACATGGTTTCAAAAACAGATTTTGAAACACAAAACTCTTTCATTTTGTCAAGACCAAAACGAATTACATCATGAGAACTGACCTTGAGAAACATGTAAGGCAGAGAATTAATCAGAGAAATGTTCTCACAGTGCTCTTGAAGATCAGGAGACAAAGGGACAAGAGCTGTGCCAGGATCAAAGCAATTATGCCTCTCCATGGCGATGGATGTGATCATTGTTGCTTCTTCATCAAAGACTGGACCAGGCTCGTCCTCCTCATCAAAGATAGGATCAAAATCATCATCCAAAGGTGTCCTAGTGCCAGGAAGTCGTCCATGATGTGGATGGTTGAATGGCTCCTCCTCAAAATCCTGTGAACTAAGAACAAGACTGCTCGGAAGCTCCGGCTCAAAACAGGTTAGTCCGTTAGACTCTTCATTAGCAATTTTAAACACAAGATCAGGTTCAAGAGAAGGAAGATCACATTTATCCTCACAAGTGATCAAACCTTTCATTAGTTTTTTATCATACTCATCAAAAATTGGTAGAGAATCTGAAAAATCTTTAAGCTTTTCTACATTGTTTTCAGATTCACCTTGGGTTTCCTTGCTGATGAAAAAGGATGGCTCAGCTACTGGGGCACGTGTGGATGTGCTCTTCTTGTGGATCCTGTTGACGTCCTTGAGAGCTTGGTCTACTCCCTTCACAAAGTTATCACAAAACTCTTGGACATCAAAATGAACTAGTCGCCTCTTTGGATCAGATTCTCTTTTGGACGACTTGCCATACTCTTTATTCCTCCTGTTTGGCTGTTCCTGCACACTAACAAACTCATCAAAAGTATTCAAAGAATATTTAAATGAAGTTTGAGAGACAGAAAGTCGTGGGGATTTCTCCTTGCTACTTTGCCTTAG
>MU105922.1:70888-183910 GCA_012274485.2 Sinapis alba | reverse complement strand
CTGATTTGTAAATGGCATAACTCCCACATCTGAACTCCGTTTGATCTGATTCTTCTTCGAGGAGTTTCATAATTAAGTTGAGAACATTATCCAAGCAGTTTCACGCGAAGAAACATCATGGTTTAGAAGATATGCTTCAAACAGTGAATGTATGTCTGTGTTGCTTCTCGGGTGGTCGGGTGGTCGAACCAGCTCAGAAGATTGAAACAACTTGCTCAGCTTGTCCAAGTGAGTGTCAGTCCTGCTCATCTCATCCAGGATAGTGTCAGTCCAGCTCACTATAGTATTCAGCTCGATCAGCTCGATCTGGGGCACATCAGGAGTCACCTCCGGCGAGTTCCTCGGATATATCGTAACCCAGCGAGGTATCAAAGCAAACCCAAAGCAAATCTCTGCAGTCCTAGATCCCCCGATATAAAGACGTCTTGAGAAATTCAGCGCCTTACCGGCAGAGTGGCGGCCCTCAACCGATTCATTTCCAGGTCCACAGACAAGTGCCTCCCATTCTACGAGCTACTACGAGGAAACAAAAAATTCTTGTGGGACGAAGCATGTGAGAAGGCTTTCGCCGCGCTGAAGCGATATTTGACGACCCCACCGGTCCTAGCGAAACGCGATGCAGGCGACACCCTATATCTCTACATCGCTGTCTCTCCTTCCGCGGTCAGTAGCGTACTCATTAAAGAGGATCGAGGCGAGCAGCATCCTGTTTTCTACACTAGCAAACGCCTAACCGATGCCGAGACAAGGTATCCTACGCTCGAAAGAATGGCCCTCATAATCGTTACCTCGGCAAGGAAGCTACGTCCATATTTCCAGTCTCACTCTATCGTAGTTCTCACCAACCTCCCTCTGCGAACCATACTGCAGAATGCGAATCAATCAGGGAGACTTTCAAAGTGGGCCATTGAGCTCAGTGAATACGATATCACATATAAAGGCAGGCCAACTATCAAAGCCCGAGTCTTGGCCGACTTCATTATCAAAATTCCTCCCGACCAAGCAGCAGAACTCGAGATCCCAGTCAGAAGTTGGATCCTACACGTCGACGGAGCCTCATCTAACAAAGGGTCTGGGATAGGCGTCCACCTCCAATCACCCACCGGCGAACTCATCGAACAATCGTTTTGACTTGGTTTCGCGGCATCAAACAACGAGGCCGAATACGAAGCACTGATTGCCGGTCTTCGCTTGGCAAAAGTAGTCGGGGCAAAGCGGTTACAAGCCTTTTGTGGCTCCCAACTCGTCGCGAGCCAGTACAGCGGCGACTACGAGGCAAAAAACGAAAGGATGGATGCATACCTCGGTCTTACCAAAAGTTTAGCTGCAGAATTCGATCACTTTGAACTCACCAAGGTTCCTCGAGAAGAGAACTGCTTCGCAGACGCACTTGCCGCGTTGGGGAGTAGTCAACGAAATCAAATCAGAAGAAAAATCCTGATACATACAGTAGAAAGACCGAGTATCACACTACCCAGTGGCGATAATATTCTAGCTATCTCTTCCAACTCCGCCGAGATCTTTTCCCAGGAACAAACTGGTAACGACTGGCGAACACCCTTTCTTGATTACCTCGACAGAGGAATACTTCCTGCAGACAAATGGGAATCCTGTCGTCTCAAAGCAAAAAGTTTGAATTACGTATCAATAGACGGTAGATTACACCGATGGACGGCAAACAAACTGCTCCTTACTTGCGTCGGAAAGGAGGAAGCGGAGCTTGTCATGATGGAAACCCACGAAGGCGAAGGGGGTAACCACGGTGGAGGTCGGTCTCTCGCATTAAAACTAAAAACCCAAGGTCATTACTGGCCAACCATGGTCAATGATTGCGAGGAATACACGTCCTGATGCGACAAATGTCAACGGCATGCCCCTAACATACACTCTCCCACCGAGTTGTTGAAGACATCATCAGCGCCGTACCCATTCATGCGATGGGAAATAGATATCGTCGGTCCCCTGCCGAGCTCTAGACAAAGACGTTTTCTGCTCGTCATGACCGATTACTTTACGAAGTGGGTTGAAGCAAAAGCTTACGTCCAAATCACCGAGAAGGAAGTCCAGAGTTTCGTCTGGAAATACATCATATGTCGACACGGATTACCCTATGAGATTGTAACCGACAATGGAAGTCAGTTTACCTCTACCAAGTTTCGCGAATTCTACGAGAAGTGGAGAATTCGCCTCAGCTTCTCAACTCCCAGGTACCCGCAAGGGAATGGGTAAGCGGAGGCAACAAATAAAGTCATTATAGACGGAATCAAAACGAGGCTGGATCTTAAGAAAGGACGTTGGGCAGACGAGTTGGAGGGAGTCCTATGGTCCCATCGCACGACGCCCCAAAGTGCTACAGGGAAGACCCCCTTTTCCTTGGCGGACGGCGTCGAAGCAATGGCCCCAGCCGAGGTCAATGTCACCAGCTTTAGAAGACTAAATCTCCCTCAACATCAAGATCTCAACCACGAAATGATGATTGACGCTCTTGATCAACTCGAAGAGCGTCGGGATCAGGCCCTATTACGGATTCAAAACTATCAACATCTCGCCGAGTCCTACTACAACAGAAAAGTCCGATCGCGCCCAATACAACTTGGCGACCTCGTCCTCCGTAAAGCCTTTGAGAATACCAAAGAGTGGAGAGCAGGTAAACTCGGCACTAACTGGGAAGGACCCTACAAAGTAACACACGTGGTCAAACCAGGAGTTTACCGACTCGAAACATCCTCTGGCGAACAAATACCGAGATCCTGGAACTCAATCAACTTGAAGCGTTAATTCGGCGCCTAGAGGAAGGAAGGGGAACTACGAGTGACTTGATCCCTTCTCGGGTACGTATGCAGCCTTTAACCGGGTTCAGTCACAAAAAAAAAGATAAAAAAAAAATAATTTATATATATATATATAGTATATATATGAAAGTATTTATGCATATTCGCATCACGATCTCCCCTCGATCATTATTCGATTAAACCTAACTTGGTTCTCGTCGAAATTAGTCACCTTCTCTTCTTCAAAAGAACAGAAAGTCGGCACATAATCCACAGTAGGACACCACGCCGAAAGGACTTACTTACTCTTATGTCCTGATCAGACGCTTAAGAGTTCAAAAGTCGAATGATATCATATCACAGTAGACAAAAGGAAAAACTATTCGAACCTCTTTGAAGTATTTCGAGTACGTTTCTTCCTAGACCTTACATGGAAACATTGTCAGCCTATCTGACGAGATAGTTCCTATTTGTTCACCTAGTAAATGTAAAACGAAATATCGACATCGGTTCTTTTATCATATCGGCTGGTGCTCTTGACTTCGTGATGAGAATTGCGTATGCAAGAGAAAATAAAGATGCTTCATAAAATAAAAAGAAGCCAAACTCGGCGATAAGTCTTTACATAAAACAAAACAAAAAGTACAACATCTTATCCAGAACGGAGATCCTCAATGTCTTGGGGAGAGAACACCGCCATGTTGGAACCGTGCTCGTCGACTCTTATCAAGGTAAGGTCAATCTCCGAAGCTTCGACAACCTCCATCCCTTGAAGCTCTCCTTGATATCTCGCCTCGTCGGTCCTGGCCTGTTGGAGAATCTCCTCCATCGATAACCCTTGAGAGTCGATCTTCTCAAGGCTCTCTCGGATCCCTTTTGCTTGAGAATACAGGGCCAGCTTGACTGGATCAATGGTTGCTCCTCGATAAATTGGCGCATCTTGTCGTACACCGGCGCGATCAGATTCTTCAAGGAAGATTCAACCCGGAGTCTTTCCCTCTTGACCTCGAGCTCTCGAGACTCCCTCAACCTTCTGGTCGTCGTCTCGAATCTGGCTTGGATCTCGGCATTCTCCTGTTCCAAGTTCTGGCACCGGGTCTCGAGGCCCCCATTCAAAGCCTTGAGCTCCTCTAGCTCTTTTGAAAGAGCTTCTTCACGCTCCGCGGCTTCAATCTTCTCAGCGTTCAAAGCGCTGATTTGCTCCTCGTACGAGCCACATTTGTAAGCCAGCTCAGCGATCTCTTTCCTCTTCTTCTTCAGGGCTCCGGTTTTGGATGCAATCTTCTCGGCATGAGCCTTCAGCTTGGCTTCATAATATCTAACCATGAGATTAGCACTTCCGAAGAACTGGGTGAAAATAAATAAAACAACAACAAGGTTAGCAGAGAAGAAACCGATCAACGGTGAAAAGACGAGATACTTACGATGGCTCCTGCTCGGGTCATCTCGCGGTACCGACTGCCCTGCGAGAGTTGATCCAACTCGGGCATTCCCCTCCTCTTTAGTTGGATTTGGCGGAATAAGCGCGCCGGTGCCTCATTGTCTTCAACGAAGGGAACAGAGAGGTGCCATATCGGAAATCCACGACATGAGGATATCCGACTTCCTCTTCACGACCCGCCAAAACTGGTTCGGTAGGTTCCTCGCATCGAGTCTCCGCCATCTGGGGGCTTGTTTGGTGCTCACATGTCGGCACCTCGGTAGTAATAGCAGGAATAGCAGGAGAAAGCGCAAGTATCTCCTCGTCACTGAGACCTTCAGGTCGACCAACATCTTCCACGTTTTGCTGTGGCTCTTCAGTCACGGGAGATCGGGTTGGGCTGCTCCTCGGAATCTCTTCCTCGGCAGTTGCAGACCTTCTTCTTTTGGCAGGTCGGCCGGACCCTGGTAAGTCGTCCTCATGGACTGGGGTCCCATGGTATCAGCGTACGAGGGAAGAGATGCAAGGTTTATCTTTCCCATCCTGGAAATGCGATTTGGCGAGGAGTCGGTAGCTGCATCGGATACAGATGACGTCAGCATATACAATGATGTCGATAAGTAAAGCGCAACTGAAGGATAGATTACCTCGGCTAATTCTCTTTAAAGCAGCTTGAATGCGGGCCTCGTTGATGTCAGGCCAGTGTTGGTGACTCAAAGTTCTAATAGCTTCTACTTCCTCGAGGAAAATCTGGTCCCCCCTTGCGACCACTTAGAGAGCCGATCTGCACCAAAAAAGGAAAACAGATGAAATGGATCAGTAGAAGTGCAGTAGATTCAGATCTCGGAGTCATACCAATGTTAGCATTGAAATAGCCATTCAAAACTATGGACGGGTCTTCAAAAGAAGCATCGTTGATCTTTACGAAGAAGTAGGCCCGATTCCAGAAATTTACTTTTGATGGCTTCCCGGTAATTACGTTGTACTTCAGGACCATCTTCCCGTAGAAAAACCCTGTTTTGCCGTAATACTCGGTGTCGTAAGCTCCTCAAAAAGTCGAACCGACATCGAAATACCCAACTCGGCGGCAAGAACGGTAAGTGTAACCAAAATCCTAATCCCGTTGGCCGTGTACTGGCCAAGGGCAATCCTCCTTCGGTGGCAGTAAGTCGTCAGAAACTCGAGAAGAGGCCACCACAACGAGCAATTGGCGAACCATGACTCGTAGACACATGCATATCCTGCAGGGGGGTTCCATGGTATTTGATGGTCTGCCGGGATAAGGAACGAAAACCCAGCAGGCGGATTGGTCTGGAGAACCAATTGGCGAACACTCTTGAATGTTGATCGAGTGGGGAAGTGGTTCTCCCATCGTTGGTTCTTCTTAACACTGAGGCGACGTTCCTGCTCTGGGTCAATCTCTTCGTCGAATTCGAAGTCGGTTCCGGTCCAGCGCATCGGAAGCAAGTCGGATAAGTGAAGACTTATTTCCTTCTCGGTTGCGGTATTATCCTTGGCGGTAGGAGGAAGCTTTTCTGGTTGCGAACTCGGTATCATCTCTTCGGTCGCGTCATCTATAGCAACCTGACCAGAGGCCTCTCTTTCCTCCAGATCCAAGCTGAACTGAACAACGCTGCGCTCATTCTCGTTCAATTCTGCCAAATCGTCGCTAGTCGGTCTCGGAGCCATTCCTCCGAGCGTAATCGCTCTTGGACCGAGGAGTCGCAGAGAGTTATCATTGTCGGAGTCAGAGGCGGTGGCAATCGCCTTTCCCTTCATCGAGCAACGACGGATAGGAGAAGACATCTTGATCGGAACCCTGTTTCTAGAGAGAGAAAGAAGAGAGAAGTCAGAGAGAACGGGGGAATACCTTGATCGATTGAGGCAGCAAGTAGATAGAAGAGTGAGGAATGAAGGGAGGTTTTTATAGATAACTTGGTGCGGAAGACGAACAGTCGTCATAATTAGGTCTAAAGACCTATAGACGATGACACGTGTCCCACTAACTCCGAATCTCGAGAAAACATGGAAGAAGAGCGCGTGGCTGTTAAAAATCATATAAACGTACCGAGATAGGTTATAACAAAACTGGAGACAATCTCGCAAGACCGATAACCGAGATCACATCATCAATGAACCCATTCGTAGAAATTCATCGGAAAGCATCGAGATGACGTTTTCGACGAATTGGGGGGGGGGACTTATTGTTGGGGATAGATTGCATCTATCCCCATAGGCCCATCTTGACGAGATCTCGGCCCAAAGAGAAGTGTCGAAGTCGGCCCATTCGGCCCATAACCGACTTTCGGGCATATATATGTAGAGAAAGTCGAATTGAAAAGACACACATACATTGGAGAATAAGCCTAGAAACTAGGGTTTCCTTCGAATTACTTGTTCTTGCTTTATTCTTCATACAAACACTCAAATTCATTCAATAAAGACTCGATTTGTTCTCTAAATCATCTATTTGCCAAAACTCACCATCGAAATCGATAATTGCTCAAGATCACCGATTTCAGATTCAACACGTCAGTCTGTAAGATGCATGTTCATGTGAAGGGAATTTTTAAAGGTGGTAGCTTATGCAACTCTACTTTTAGGCTTCTGACAGTTTCTGTTTGTCTGTTTTTCCATTGCTGTGGACATGTGTTTGTTGCAGTATTCGTAGTGATCGTCTGGAAATGTGGTGGAAGTTGTGAGTTGGGAGTCTTGGAAGTATTATGGTGCGTATTCTCAATCTGCCAAGTTCCAACCACGGGAGAAAAACAATTTATCTCTCTGAACTTTCCGGAAAACCTACCTAGATTGTGGCGGCAACATGGTTATATTCACCTTCACATTGGTGTAGTAAGAACTGGTTTGACCTTACATGCAAGAAAATGACTACCGGTCATAGCTTGAATATCTTTAATCAACTCTCAGTTAAAGTCATATCAACAAACCTGCATCAGAACGGTTTAAACAACATTAAATGCACGAACAATATTCATAACACTGTTTCCAAACTTTAATGTTTGTTACAAGACCCAAATCTCTTAAAGAAGCTCAAGGTTCAGCTTCAACTAATCAGAGCATATATGCAAGAAAAAAGTGTAGTAGTTACCCTGCACCACCAGATCGTCTACCGAATTCCATATCGCACTCTCGATCTTCTGTTACCCTCATCTTATGAAGCATTATATCTTGAAGTCTTATCCACGTTTCAAGCACCACACTCAATACATATCCCCCGACAGATATCTTGTGAAGAATCTTGGGTGACGAGTTATGAAAACTTCATCAAGCTACATAGTTGTATGTTCAATCGTCAGAAGTCAATTTTCATTCTCGAAATGACGAAACAACCAAAATCAAATTTGAGAAACCTCGATCATCATCATTTTGGAAGCAATTATTCACTCAGTTTGCGATACAAATTGATGAACGAGACTTCTTCGGTCCAACAAAACAACAAGTTGCCACACCAAGTTCTTTTGGTCAAGTTGGAACAGTAATATATCCTTTTATGGATGAAAATGGTCACCAGTACTTTAATATTTGCTCTTGTACTGCGTGCCTAGAAGCAAACTACGAATCCAATGAGAATATTCATAGACGTCGACGGAAAAAAAAGTACCGCACTATAAAAGATATCCCGAAGGAGACACTTCGGTCGGTCCATTTGGCAAAGGAAAGTATGACTTTATAGTCCAATATTCTCACAGAAGGGATGAACTGAAACATTAAGTCATGATGATAAATTTGGATGATTTTCCTGCAGAAGAAGATTTCATCAAGAATAACATCGCTCATAGACCAAAACTTCTCTCTCAAGCTGTCAACTCTTCTGGTCTCGACCAACTAAGCAAGCTGAAAAGGTCCTCAACTGCAAGAAGAAAATTCCCTTGTCCAAAATCAACTATTATCAATGATAAATCATAAACTTGATCAAGTGGTGGAAGGTTACAACAAGAAGTTACACATCCTTCAAGATTTGATAACATAGATACATGGACGACTTAACAATCTCCATCAAGAAATGATGTCCATGGGGCAACACATGATGGTAGATACAACTCAATTCCGCAATAAAGGAGAAGAGACAACTAGCCTATAAATCAATTGAAAAATCTCCAAAGAATCCTAGAGAGTATGATTTATAATCAACGTCAAATATATACATACTTCAATCATTTTGGAAGTAAATCATCAAGGATGCCAATGTAGTAAGGATCCTACTCTCCTTGATTTCTCTCGGGTTATCAAACTCAAAATTCAAGATCTCCACTACCCGGTTTTTATCCACTGATGAAGTATTTACATCTCGCTATGGCTCAACTTCATTCAGCTAACCGAAGACAAAACTGACTCAACCAAAGCCTCAAAGACAAAAGGAATCAGAATTCCAAGTTAACCCAACTAAGAGACTGACTCTTACGTCATCCTCTAGTCACAAATCTGTTAAAGATAAAAAGAATAAGGAGAAAGAAATTGGAATTATCGAATTCTCGATTGCCAGTCTGCTTGATACTCCTGGCAAAACCTAAGAAATATTTGATCTATCGCGAGCAACTCAGGGAAATCCTTAGCCCTCATCTTCACGACCAATCGCAAAGATCAGTCACCTCTCAGATACAATCTCCAGTGACTATAAGTCTGAATCAGATGAAGCATCTCTACCAAGACAATTTGCAATTAGAAATGGATCAAACACTCCAAAAAAGAGTCAAGTATCAATGAAGTCTACTCAAGTGATGAAGAATGAACTATGCGCCTCCTAGACAAGAAATGCCAAATAAGCATTTTGCTTGAAAATTTATGGTCATCACGTTCGATGACATTCCCTTCGACAAAAGGAATGATCGTCTAGACGAATTCCATGCATGAATGAACTCATAAGCCATTACATCTCTTTTTCATTTGGTGATCCAATAATTCACCACAAGATTATATGGCACACTTAAAGAATGGTGGAATTTACTCGGTGAATACATACAACAACAAATCTATCAAACAACAATACTGTTGCTTCTTGGAGAAATTCACAGAGAATTCATCGGTACGCCTACACACCAAATGATTAAATACAAGAATAGTTTTTCTTAGCAAAGTGGTTTTCATTAAGAAAGAGCAATCTTAAAAACACTTCTAAAGGCAAACACGAAGGTATTCCGCTCTTAAAGTCCTCAACAATCCAAGCCTGAAGCACATTTATATCTCCTCCATTGATGACTATCTTAGTCAACAGACTAAGTCATCGACTACAAGCGGTTAAATCAGTACCTGCAAGAAATCAAAATTTCGCTACCAAACAGAAAATGCTCTTCAATATCTTCAAGGGGCAACAATATTTTCAAAATTTGATCTTAGGTTTGGATTCTGACAACTTGGTGTTCATGCTGAGAAAGGGTACACAACTGCATTTTGTCTACCGAATCGACATCTTCAATGGAACGTCTTACCTTTCAGCCTCAAGACAGCACCATCCTATTCCAACAAGTTATGCCCCGTATATTCAAGTCTCTCCTCCATACGGCCTTGATATATATCAACGATATCCTTCTATTCTCATCAAATAAGAAAGAACACATCCATCTTCTTCAACAATTTCAATACATTGCCATCCAATATGGAATTATGCTTTCGGCCCAAAAATGGTTATATCACAGCCCAACATTGACTTCCTTGGAATGCAAATTACGAATGGTAACTTTTCACCACAAGCCCATTTTGCTTCATCGCTTCTCAGTTTTACCGACAAAATGTTACAAAACAACAAGTTCAACAATTCTTTTGCGTAATCAATTACGTTGGTGACTTTATCCTGAAACTTACTCATTTGATGAGACCGCTGCAGAAGATACAAACAAAAAATCTACTGCAAAGAACAAACCGACAAACATAGGCTGTCAGAAGCCTAAAAGTAGAAGTGCGGAAGCTACCACCTTTAAAGATTCCCTCCACATGAATACGCATCTTACAGACTAACTCGAGTGACAAATGTTGGGGAGCCATTTTATTTGAAGAGATAAATTGGAGCGTCAAATCTATGGATACAAAATTGGACGCTTTAAAGATTCTGAAATGCATTATCACTCCACATTCAAAGATATATTGGTGGTCAAGAAGGCTATTGAGAAGTTCGAGTTTCATCTTATAGGACATAAATTTGGCATCGAAATGGATATGTCAACTTTCCCAAAGATGTTATAATTCAAGAAAAAGGTGGTCCCACATCATCAATAATAATGATGGCGCGAATGGTTCTCAAAGTACAATTTCAAATCTGTCTATTTAAAGGGTACGAAGAATACTCTCGCTAATATGCTCAATAGAAACTCGATAAAAGAAATACAAATGATGGAGAGCTCTTCTACAAGGAGTTACTATGACTTCGCATCCAACATGCCCGACAACGCTCATGAACTTATACACAGAGAAGTTCTACATGAACACCTCCCCGATAAGAGTTTCTTCTACCAATCCATCCTCCTGTCAAGATACAGAATAAGCAATCATTTTATTTTGCCAATGAGAATTCACCCCGATTTCTGGTTGCATATCTCTACATGATCGAAAACACGTACATGCCAGAAGAAGTTCTCTTTTTCCTCTAGTATCTCTGCTCGATATACACTATAGGTACAACTTTTAATATCCAATGACTATACCAATACATCAACGGTTAACAAGGACAAACATATTTATTCTCAACATTCTTAACATGGTTTGCACCATCACCCATTTGGAGCAGAAAATTGAGCAAAATCAGCAAAAGCGATAGGCTTACGTATAAGAAGTTAAAGGGTTAGGGAAGTCTCAAACCTTTCTTTAATCCTCACACAATATAATTATTCCATTGCCCCGTACAAGTCAATAGCTAGACCGGCAGGATCCATGCGCTACCGACACTCATTCATCACAGCGACTTTAAACGAGGTGTTCGACCAGATTTTAACATCAACGACAACAAATCATATGAATACTTTCAGGCTCATGCATTCCGTCTTAACAGTGCCAGACAGACATCTCTTATTTCTTTTATCCCAAATTGGACTTATTATCTAAGCAACTACCAAATGAGCCTCAACGAAGATCTTCAATTTTTCTTGGAAAATAGTCAAATCCACCAGCCGTTCTAGAGGTCCCGAAGATAATAAAGCATGAGCCTCAGACCCAAGAATACCCGCCATAATACTTCTAAGACTCATAACTCCCCGATGTCTCAATGAATATTGATGAAATCGGGAAAATGTTCAACATTGAAGTCAACGATAGTCCGCAGAAGTCTTACAAAGAACCAAAAAAAGATTACACATGTCCAGACGATCACTACGGATGCTGTGACAAACACATCATCGAGTTAGTAGTGTCATTAGTAGTGTTTAATTATATAAAATAAGTGTGTTTAAAAATAACCACTAATGATGTAAGCGATGATGTAATTGATGTAAGCTTATGTAAGCATGATGTAATGGCTGAGGTAAGCGCTTAGGTCAACACCTTATCCTTATATATAAATATATGTGTACCTCCATTGTGAAATATCATCAAATACTTTTATATAAACTCTCTTTCTAAGTTTCTCTCTCTAAATTTTTTCTAAGTTCTCAAGTTTTCCAGACCTTATCACATCTTTGATAAGCTTTGATTTCTATCTTCCATTCGTAAGACGAGATTCTGAAAATTGTTGTAATTAAGCATAGGCGGCTCTATTAACATGACTCTGTCAACACGACTTTCATGGGGAAGTAACTTCCAAATAGTGGTTGAGCGAATCGACGGCCAAAATAGTGCCTATATTGCTCCTTATACCTGGAAATTACGAAGCCTCATTTGTCAACATGACTTTGTCAATCCGATTGATCGCTTATTTTTTGCTTAATGGTATCAAAGACTACATGTTTGCTTTATGGTTGATATACTCATTGTTTATGATTGATTGTTTTAAGAATTCTGGAAAACAACTCTCTCAAAATATCTACTTCGTATTCTTCATCCATCGATTCTCAGTTTGGAATTTTCACTCTTCCTAAAAGCAAGAACCGTTCTTCCTCTTCCAATGTTAATTCTCTATAAAAAATGAGTATGTTCTAGCGATCAACTAGCCGAAACTACCCTTCTTCTAGTAAATCTATATGAATACTTTACAGTTAAGGGCGTTTGTAAACTCATAAAACCATCCTCCAACCGGAGAGTAATGGAGTATATCCAGTCCAGAAAGTTCTTATCCTGCCAAGTTCCAGCCACAGAAGAAGAACAATTTATCTCACTGAACATCCCGGAGAACCTACCTAGATTGTGTCAGCAATAGGGTTATACACACTTTCACTTTGGTGTAGTAAGAATTTGTTTGACCAAGTTCTTTTGGTCAAAAAGGAACGGTAGTCTATCCTTTTATGGTTGAAAATGACCACCAATACTTTGATATTTGCTTTTGTACTGCTTGCTTAGAAGCAAACTACGAATCTGATGAGGATATTCGTAGACGTCGGTGAAAAAGATGGTCCCGCTCTATAAAAGATATCTCGAAGGAAACACTTCGGTCGGTCCGTCTGACGAAGGAAAATACAACTTTATAGTCCAATATTCTAACAGAAGGAAAGAGCTGAAACATCAAGTCATGATGATAAATCCGGATGACTTCCCTCCACAAGAAGGTTTCATCAAGAATAATGTCGCTCATAGACCAAAAATTCTCTCTCAAACTGTCAACTCTTCCGGTCCCTACCAACTTAGTCAAGCAGAAAAGGTCCTCAAGTGGCAAACAGAGAATTCCCTCGTACAAAATCAACTATTATCAATGATAAATCATAAATTTGATTAATTGGCAGAAGGTCACAACAAAAGGTTACACAGTCTTCAATGTTCGATAACAGAGATACGTGGACGATTTAACAATCTCCATCAAGAAATGATGTCAATGGCGCAACACATGATGGTACATAAAACTCAATTTCACAATAAAAAAAGCAGACACAACTAGCCTAAAAATCAATTAAAAGATCTCCAAAGAAGCCTAGAGAGTATGATTCATAATCAGCGACAAATATATACATACCTCAATCAGTTTGGAAGTACACCATCAGGGATTCCAATGTATCAAGGATCCTACTCTCTTGGATTTCTCTCGGGTTATCAAACTCAAAATGCCAGATTTCCACTATCCGGTTTTCTGTCTTCTGATGAAGTCTTTACATCTCGCGACGGCTCAATTTTAATCAGCTACCTGAAGATAAAACTGACTCGACCAAAGCCTCAGAGACAGAAGGAATCATAATTCCAAGTTAACTCAACTAAAAGACCGACTCTTACATCATCCTCCAGTCATGAATCCGTTGAAGATAAAAAAAAATAGGGAGAAAGACATTGGAATTAATGAATTCTTTATGGCAAGCCTGCTTGATACTCTTGGCAAAACCTCAGAAATATCAGATCAATTACGATCAATTCAGGGAAATCTCCTGCCCTCATCTTCACGACCAATCACAAGGATCGGTCACCTCTCAGATACAAGCTCCAATGACTATAAGACCAAATCAGATGAAGAATCTCTACCAAGACAATTTGCAATTAGAAATGGCTCAAACGCTCCAAAAAAGAGCCAAGTATCAACAAAGTCTACTCAAGTGATGAAGATATGAACTATGCGCCTTTTAGATAAAAAATACCAAATAAGCATTTTGTTTCAAAAGTTATGGTCTTCACGTTCGATAACATTCTCTTCGACAAATGGAATGGCCGTCTAAACGAATTCCATGGATGGATGAATTCTGAAGCCATTACATCTCCTTTGATTTTGGTGATCCAATAATTCACCGCAAGATTATCAGGCGCACTTAAATAATGGTGAAATTCACTCAGTGAATAGAGACATCAACAAGTCTATCAAACAAAAATAATGTTGCTTCTTGGAGAAATTCACAGAGAATTCATAAGCACACCTACACACCAAAAGGAATAAATACAAGAAGAGTTATTCTCAGCAAACTGTTGTTCATTAAGAAAGAAAAATCTTGCAAAACACTTCGAAGGCCAAACACGAAGGTACTACACTCTTAACGGCCTAAACAATCCAAACACGAAGTACGTTTATTTCTCCTCCATTGATGATTATCTTAGTAAACATACTAAGTTATACATTAAATATCAAGGACAAACAATCGAAGAATTTTTTATTGGTCAAATCCAGCAATACTTTTCAAAACTCTCGACAAACTATGGAGAAAAAGAGTTATGGATGAAGTTCATGGATAGATCAAAGCAATTATCCAAAATATGTGCCAGACCATATCTATCAATCAAGTGCTCAAAGTCTAAGAAATCTTGCTCGTGCGATACACATGAGAAACGTTAGAGATTCAAAACACATTTCCCGAAGCCTTCCACCAAATTCAGGCGCAAGAGGTTCTGTCTAAAGAAACAAAGCTTTAAAAAGCAACAAAATGTTTTCTATGTCGGAAGGAAGGGCACTTTGCAAAAAACTGTCCAAACAAACCCGCAAAGAAAAAACAATATCTCATCAACTCGATATCCAATATCGTACCAGAAATCGACCTCGACGGCCATGACCTGGAGTTAGTTTTATCTTATGATAGTGGCGACAATGATGCTTTTTGTGGTTAATCGGAATATTACAATTCTTTTGAATCATCTCCTGATGAAGATGACGAGTGTTGTTTCAAGATCACAAAAATACTGCGACATGAAGAAATACAAACTCCATATTTACCAGTGACAATCTTTGATCCATCTTGTCAAGGAGACCCAGTTCATGCCATTGCATGCATAGACACCATGGCCCATACAACAATAATGAATCCTAAAAAATTTTCATCGTCTATGTGGTTATGAGATGCTGTGTGTTTATTGTTCTAGCAGGTTAAAAATATCCTAAATAATTAACTGTCAAATTAACCATAATCTTAACACACAAAACAATACTCTTGCCAAGAGAGATCCGATATAATACTTAGGGATCGAATCCACATAAAGCAATGGCACACAATAGATTTCATATTTCTAAAGACTAAGCTAGGTGGATATATATATATCAGAGGTGAACAATCAAGTAAGGAAATATCCCTTATCAAGAGGTAGGGATGCAATATGGAAATATGCTACTAATGCAAATATGGAAATATGCCAATGATGCAAATATGGAAATATGCTATTAATTAACTAGATGTAAATGTAAATATGCTAGGTCTAACGTTTAAAGCAATTATATTATAGGGAATAGGAAGCACATAATTGTAAATATACTAGAACTCAAATATTAACTATTGTGATCCTTTTAACTCCAACTCTCTTATGCGAGCAAAAGGAAACACTATCGATCGACGGCTAAGGTCTGGTGTCGATCGACAGTGAAATCAGAAGAAAATGTAAGGCAAGATTTGATAAATCCACCAGACTTATTAGACCAGCTCTCGCATGCGCCTAACAGCCTAGTTCAATGGAGTCTATTCTGGCACAGACCCTACTCTCGTAGTTGTCTATGTCCTATCTTCGAGATCCTAGTTAGCTACTCTAGAATGCAAGCATGAAGCACAACTCAATTGATGGATATTAACTTAACCTAGTGATCCTACTTTTGGGCTAATCAATGATGGCTATCATTAGACCCTAAATCTAGTTCCATGAGGACTCTGAAGGAGTTCCTCAATTCTCTCTTAACCCTAATACAAATGATAGAATAATAATAATGCAATGAATAATAATATTGTTCTCTCATTCTCATGTCTCTTAAGACATAAATATAAAACCATAAACTTAGGTCAAAACTCGCCCAGAGCATTTTTGTCATTCTGACTTGGGCTTGAAATCTGTTGTCTGCGAGTCAGACGTCGATTGATGGCAGGTGTGCCGTATCGATAGTCCTTAGTCTTCAATCATCGGTCGATTCCAAGTATGTGTCGCCGATCGATAACTTCTTTGACTCCTTAAATGATCAGCTACGGATTCTTCTCCTCTAAATGTTCCAAAAGCTCCAAGTATCTCATACATCTCCAAAACGTTCATGTATCTGTATATACTCTAAAACATAGCCTAGACACACATAATAGATCCTAAATAGAGCCTATAACATGGCCTAAAACTGGTAATAAATAGTTTATATCAAATAGAGCCTATAACATTTTGCTTATCCTCATGCAAACAAAGTCTGTGAAAGAGGTTTTGAAAAGCGGAGTCTCACATGATGTCTAAGTATAATTATCACCCTACTTTGTTGCAATCACATCTTATCAAGTCAATCACATAGAAACTTTATATATGATATCCTAGTATAGCAACCAAATTAATTCCACCAACAACTTAGCAAATACTAATCTGACTCACCCCTCTATTGATTTCATTTCTTTGCATAAAATAAAAGTGTAGAATTTACTTTGAGAGTATCGATCAAAGGACACATTGACTTTTACCTCTACAATTCTAGACAACCCGACACAAAGTCTTCTCTGATCCCTTTCTTCCCTCTTTTCTCTTTTCTCTCTTCTCTGAATCTTTTTGGATCTCAAACTTAATGGACAATGATGCTGATACAGTCCATCTTGCCATCTTTTTTTCGATTTTCACTTCTCTTTTTTTTTTTTTTTTTTTTTGGGTAAAGTTGTAGGCGAATAGTGGGGTTACTGGTAATTTACCTACCCTTCGCTTCCAACAATGTGTGATCATTCATCCGAATTAGAATAGTGGAGTCATTGATAATGTACCTATCCCTCTACATTTCGGGAAGTCATCTCAATCTTTTAAGCTTTAAGTAGATGCAAAAGAGAGAGAGAGAAGAGAACCAAAGGTGCAATGACTTGTACCTATAGACTTACAGAAGAAATCCGCTCCAATGTATACCAAGCCCCAAAGCAAGAAAATAATGTCAGGACTAGTGTTGAAAATCAGTTTTGGTTCCTTCAAACTTTGTAAGCAAGTGTGATATAGTGGTAGGATGATCCACTTTGGTATCTCTAGTAATCTCTGCAAACAACCTTCTAAGAATGGTGCTAAAGTATGGTTAGACAATAATAAATCTTGATCATAGTCCCTTTCTTGGCTCAATAAAACTGTGTGAAAAAATAAATATATATATATATATATATATAGTAAATAAGCCTCAAAACAAATCAAATAGCGTTAGCGAACCTCCCCCATAATTAAATTACATTGTCCCTAGTGTAATCCGTCCTGGATTGGTTAGGAAAAATTAAATCATAAGTAAATAGCTTAAGAGAGAAACTCAATATCTCTCTCTGTAAAAGAGTGTCGATCGATGGTAATCAGGTTGGGTCGATCGATGGTAGTCAGGTGGCATCGATCGATCGTCGATCGATGTTGCACCTGTAAACCCCAAAATAAGTATAAAATTCGAAATACAACACAATATCAGTAAACCTCCCCCAGACATAAACAACACTATCCACCAATGTTATACAGTCTCAGATTGGAGAAGAAAATAAATTAAAAGGACCAAATTTAACAAGGAAAAATGATATACATGATTGCTGATGGTGACCGTCGATCGACACAGTTAAGTGGTGATCGATCAATACTAGGGTTACTCCATCGATCGACAGTGACCAAGTGTCGGTCGATGCTCTGTATATTGACTATCTTTCTCGAGTTTTTTTATATGAAAACCTGCGATAAAAAAAATAAAATCCAAAATTAGACTAGTATAATCAAAAACTAATTAGAACTTACTAAACAGTGGGTTGTCTCCTACTCAGCGTTTGGTTATAGTCTTAAGCTCGATGTTGTGAATTTTCTGACTAGTATGGAGGTGGATCAACACTTGGAAAACAAGTGTCTACATCTTCTCTGCTCTTCTGAAACCATGTACCACTGAAGCTCCTCATTGCCTCATCTCTTCTGGTTTTCTCATTCCTTATAACCTCTATAGCAACCTCCATTGAATGCATTCTCCTTTGTAGGTTTTCAATACTGCATTGTAGCATTCTAAGTTTGCCTGCTGTAGTTTTTGATATATCTTCCAACTGTTGAGAAATATCTTCCTTCATTAGGCTCTGAGAAAAAGCAATCTCATCGAACATATGTTCCGATTGTGTTTTTGCTGTTGTCTGTTGGCTTCAGTGTCGATCGATGGTCGTAGGGTACAGTTGATCAATGCTAGTTTGTTTGTCCCAATCGCATGATGTCTCTGTATAGTATCCAAATCTTGCTTCATCTCATCCATGTGTGTAGTCAAACCGGTGAGACAGTTTTCTATAGGATAATAGACATCATCAAGCCTCTTGTAGATATCATCCAGTGACATCCCTTGAGCTTTGTAGATCTCATACACAATATCATCAATCTATGCTCTGATGTATGTCTTTTGATTCTCATATACATACTGATATTTGTTGCATGTTCTGGTAAACATATGTAGCTCTGCTCAAACATAATAGCTCTCTCTAGAACTGCTATGCTGTCTTTAGCTTGCACATTCACTATTCTTCTTTCTGTAACTCGTGCGTTACCATTCTCATCTCTGTAGATGCCATACTCATCTTTCTTTTCCAGTGGAAAATTCTTCTGTCCTTTGCATCATAGGCTCTCGCACCTTGCTCAAACCAAACGTCGATCGATGCTTGGTTGATCCCGTCGATCGATGATGAACTTACTGAATTATAGGCAGTGGAAGTGCGAAGTTTGTGTACCTACGGAAGGGTGTTGTCGATCGATGCACACTGTATGTCAACGTTGATCGATCTAGGATGTTTAGAAGTGTATGGACCATTACAGATTAGCTCGTTCTTCTGCTCCTTAATGTCGATCGACGTTGTAAGAGGTGTGTCGATCGATGGATGTTGTTGTTGTCTAAATAATTTGCCCGATCCATTAGCCATAATCAGAGATCTGCTACATCCTCCTTGATTATATGTAGGATTCTCCCATAAAGATTTTGTGCACATCCCTCTGGGTCTCGAAAAATTCTGAACTCATCTGGTCTAAGATGACCATATGTCTTCTCTTGTTCTACAGTTTAATATAGTTCGGACTCTGCTTCTTAATCAGTATTGATCGATGTCGATTTCCCGCGTGGATGGAAAACTTGAAAAACACCAGCCTCTTCCATAGAAATACCACAATACTTGATTATCTCTTCTTCTCTGTAATCTTCATCGTACTCGAGGTAGGCTGGGGTGTAACTGCCATCTGTGCGGCAGGTGTTAATTGGTTCTGGAGTAGCTGTGTCGATTGATAATGAAGGTTGGGTGTAGACCGATTGCTGAACGGCAAACACGCCGATCTATGCTCTGGGTTAGGTATCGATAGATGCTCCATCTTTGAAGTCATAATCGCAAAAGCATGTGGCCACAAGTTCTGCTTCATTACACAACTTCGTGAGGGCAAGTTTATTCTTATAAATTTCATAATCATAATTAGGATCAATCAAGGAAAGGCACAACCTGTTAGTCTTCATGTCGCAGATAGCTCTCATGGAAGTATATCGTGACTCGAACATCCTCATTCTGCAGTAGGACATAGATATAACTTATTTACTACCAGTTTCAGGCCATGTTATACGCTCTATTTAGGGTTTATTATGTGTGTCTGTGTTTTAGAGTATTTACAGGTCCATGAACGTTTGGGAGATATATGAGATACTTGAAGCTTTTGGAGCATTTAGAGGAGAAGAATCTGTAGCTGATCATTTAAGGAGTCGAAGAAGCCATCGATCGACGACACATACTTGGAGTCGACCGATGATTGAAGACCAAGGTCGATCGATGCAGCACACTTGCCATCAATCGACGACCAACTCGATGACATCAGATTTCAAGCCCAAGTCAGAATGACGAAAATCCCCTGGACGAGTTTTGACCTAGATTTAGGGTTTTATGTTTATGTCTTGAGAAGATAGAGAGACACAACCAATAATTATTCTATTGCATTACTATTATTCTATTGTAGTAGGATTAGGAGAGAAATGAGGTACTCCCTCAGAGTCCTCCTGGAACTTCTTCAGAGTCCTCCTGGAACTTCTTCAGAGTCCTCCTGGAACTCCTTCAGAATCCTCCTGGAACTCCTTCAGAGTCCTCCTGGAACTCCTTCAGAGTCCTCCTGGAACTCCTTCAGAGTCCTCTTGGAACTCGTTTGTTTTTTATTTAATTTATATTTTGCATCTATTCCATTTATGATTTATGTGACAAAGATAATGTTTGAGTAGATATCAAGTAGATTTAGGGTTGAATAATAGCAATCATGGATTAGCCCAAAAGTAGGATTGCTAGGTTAAGTTAATATCCATCAATTGAGTTGTGATTTATGCTTGCATTCTATAGTAGCTAACTAGGATCTCGGATCTCGAAGTTAGAACATGGACAACTACGAGAGTACGTTCTGTGCCAGAATAGATTCTGTTGAAATAGGCTGTTAGGCGCATGCGAAAGCTGGTCTAATAAGTCTGGTGGACTTATCAAATCTCGCCCCACACTTCCTTCTGATTTCACCGTTGATTGACATAAGACCTCAGTCGTCGATCGATGGTCTTTTCTTTTGCTCGCATACGAGAATTGGAGTTAAAAGGATCATAATAGTTAATATTTGAGTTCTA
Organism: Sinapis alba; assembly: GCA_012274485.2. Taxonomy (NCBI): domain Eukaryota; kingdom Viridiplantae; phylum Streptophyta; class Magnoliopsida; order Brassicales; family Brassicaceae; genus Sinapis; species Sinapis alba. The sequence goes on along the minus strand of MU105922.1, from coordinate 163,176 downwards.
GTATATTTACATTTCCGTGCTTCTTATTCCCTATAATTCATTTAGCTTGAAACCCTTGATCTAGTATATTTACATTTATATTTACATATAGTTATTTAACAACATATTCCCACATTGACATTAGTAGCATATTTCCATATTGCATCTCTACCTCTTGATAAAGAATATTTTTTTAATTGATTGTTCACCACTAATATATATATTTATCTAACTTAGTATTTAGAAATAAGAAATCTATTGTGTGTCATTGCTCCTTGTGGATTCGATCCCTAAGTACTACACTTGATCTCTCTTGGCAAAATATTATTTTGTGTGTTAAGATTATGGTTAGTTTGATAGTTAATTGTTTAGGATATTTATAAACTGCTAGAACAATAAACACACCCATCTCAAATTTGGCATCATTGTCGGGAGCATTGATCGCCATTAGATTTAATTTCTAGGATTAGTCTAGGTTTGTTACTTCTTTTTCAAGTTACTATTTTTTCTTTTCCTTTGTTTTTATCAGGTACATGCAAAGAAGCACCAGGAGCAATAAAGGACAAGAACTAGCATTCTCTGTCCGTAACAGACTTGAACGTACGATCTGCAAAGAAAGATGACCAGGATCGATCGACAGCACTTGTACCGTGTTGACCGACACTTCTTCACGGACCGTATCAACCGAAATCTGAACTCTAGCATTGACCAACACTGATCACATAGCATCGATCGACATAAACTTACCCACATCGATCGACATCAACTTACCCACACCGATCGACAACAACTTACCATCATCGATCGATATCAGCCTACCCCTATCGTTCGACAGAAGCAGACGAATTCAGATAGTTGCGACTTTAATATTGGTTAGGGATGAGAATGGAGACTTGTGTGACCCCGACGGTCACCTGCGTAATGCAGCAGGTCAAAAAATAGACAATCAGGGGACCATAACCCCTGATACAGAAGCAGAAGTTGACGCTGCAGAAGCTCAACCTGAAGCTAATGCCCAAGCTGGTCAGAGAACATTGGCTGACTACAACCGTCCATATCAGTTCTACGCCAACAGATCCGCCATTCGTACTCCAGCTTTTCAGAGACATGATTTTGAAATCAAGCCAACCTTTTTCGGACTTGTAGCACAAACACCGTACCATGGGCTGCGATATGAGCATCTTATGGATCATCTGGAGCGATTTGAGGATTTAGTGACTGCTATGAAATCCAATGGAGTCCCTGAAGGTTATCTCTTTTGTAAGCTCTTCAAGTACTCACTTGCTAGAGAAGCTTCATATTGGCTCAAGCAGTTACCACCAGGATTGACATCAAAAACGTTTTTTTGCGTAACTTCTTTGACAACACAAGAATAGAAGATCTGAGGAGTAAGATTGCTACTTTTTCACAAGATCCTTCAGAATCTTTCAAAAACTCTTGGATCAAATTCAAATCATACCAGAGAGATTATCCACATTATGGATTCAACAAAATGCAGCTTCTCAGCACTTTCTTTAGAGGTATTGGATTACAGTACATAATGGCTTTGAACACAGCTAGTGAAGGAAATTTTACCACAGGAGTCCTGAAGAAGCGATAAGATTGATTAAGAATCTGACATCCAGCAGTAGCACCAAGAACACAGACTTTGAGAGAAAGAAATCAACTCCAGCATTGAACACAGAGCAGATTGAAGAAGTCTAGGCAAAACTAGATAGTGTTCAGAAATTTCTCAGGAAGCATGTCACTTTTGCAGAAATATAAGCAATAGAGTCTTGGGACTATGAGATTGAAGAAGAGGATGTGAACTACATTGATGAGAATGGTTTCTAGAGACAAGGGAATCCATGTTTCAAAAGGAACTTCTATGGGAATGATCAAAGGAGTAATTTTAATCAGAGTTCACATCGAAGGCCCTTCAACACCAACAGAGCTTATGAATCTTCTTACTATCAGAAGCTCATGGAAGCAAGATCGAAGCAATGGTTGACAGAGTTTTAGAGGGACATCAGAAGGTGATTGTGGATTTTAATGAAAAGATAGATGGGTTGTACCTCAACCTCAACACCAAATTCGAAAATCTCAACATCCATGTAAAGAAGCTGCAAAATCAGGTGATATAGACAAGTGAAACTATTAGAAGACATGAGAGTCGGATAAAGGAGAAAATAAAGTCTGGACAGAATCACCACATCAGTGCATTGACTGATGATGATTTTTGGATAGACGTCAAGAGAGAAAGGCTACAAGAGGGGGATTCCCATGTAGAAAATTCGAGTTTGTTCGACAGATCGCACATACATCGATCGATGCAAGCCAATGAGCATCGATCAACGGTACTTGTGGAGTTACAAAATCGGAAAATCCTCGACCATCGATCGACGGAGCGAGCATATAATCGATCGATGATTCCCAGCAACGAAACGAGTTCATCTACCAAAGGTCACGAATATGACAGCTCCAGAGCAGAGGGTCATTCTGAAGAAGAAAAGTGACCCTGAGAAGTTTGTGGTGCCATGTTTGATCAAAGGTCACGAGTTTGCTAATGCCCTCTGCGACATTGGATCATCAATGAGCATCATACCCAGAGCTATGACAGAAAATTTGAACGTGAGAGTGGAGCCTTTCAGTGACTCGTTCTTTTTTGTGGATTGCTCTGGAGTGGATTCAGGGGGTATTTGTAGAGATGTCCTACTACAGATTCAGAATGTCTTAGTCCCGATAGACTTTTATGTGATGGATATCCAAATCAATTGGAACTCTTCACTACTATTTGGGAGAGCATTTATGGTTACCGTGTGAGCTAACTGCGACATGAAGACTAATAGGTTGTGCCTTTCCTTGATTGATCCTAATGTTAATTATGAAATTTATAAGAATAAACATGCCCTCACGAAGTTGTGTAATAATGCAGAACTTGTGCCCACATGTGTCAGCGATTATGACTTCAATGAATAGTCTGAAGATGGAGCATCGATCGATACCCAACCCCGATCATTGATCGACGCATTTCCTGTTCAGCAATCGGTCAACGCCCACCCTTCGTTATCGATCGACACATCTACTCCAGAACCAATCAACACCTGCCACGCATACGGCAGTTACACCCCAGCCCACCTTGAGTACGACGAAGATTACACAGAAAAAGAGCTAATCGAGTATTGTGGTATTGTTATGGAAGAGACTGGTGTTTTTCAAGTTTCCCATTAACTCGGGAAATTAACATCGATCGACGGCAACCATTCACCATCGATCGATACTAACCAAGAAGCAGAGTCTGAACTAGATTCAGCTGCAAAACGAGAGAAGACATATGGTTATCTACAACCATATGAGTTCGGTATCATGAGAGATCCATAAGGTCACGCAAGAACTATGAATGTCAAAATGCTAAATGTCACGAGGGAATATATCACTAATATACTTGCAATGGCTAATGGAGCTGGAAATCTGTTTGGGCAACAACTTGGTAATCAAGTATCGATCAACGGACACCATACACCATTGATCGATGAAGAAGAAGAGCTGATTGAATATCGCAGCCTAGCATCAGAAGATGCCGGCTGGGAGAAAGTGGATAAACGAGCATCGATCGACGGGATCAACCTAACATTGATCGACGGCTATATCGAGCAAGGTGCGAGAGCCTATGATGCTAAGGGAGAAGAATTTTCTATTGGGAGAAGAAATATGAGTATGGCATCTAGAGAGATGAGAATGGTAATGCACGAGCTACAGACAGAAGAGTAGTGAATGTGCAAGCTAAAGACATCAGAGCAGTTCTAGAGAGCTACATATGTTTACCAGAACATGCAACAAAGATCAGTATGTCTATGGAGAATCAAAGGATATACAGCAGAGCAGAGATTGATGATATTGTGCATGAGATCTACAAAGCTCAAGAGATGTCACTAGATAATTTCTACAAGAGGCTTGGTGATGTCTACTATCCTACAGACAAGTGCCTCACCGGTTTGACTATACACATGGATGAGAAGAAGAAAGATTTGGATACTATACAAAACATCATGCGATTGGGATAAACGAACGGGCATCGATCGACGGTACCCTACGACCATCGATCGACACTGAAGCCAACGAACATAAGACAAAAGCAGAAACACAAATGGAAGATAGGTTCAATGAGATTGTTTTTTCTCAGAGCCTAATGAAGGAAGATATTTCTCAACAGTTGGAAGATATATCAGAGACTACGGTTGCAAGACTTAGAATGCTACAATGCAGTATTGAGGACCTACAAAGGAGAATGCATTCAATGGAGGTTGCTAGAGAGGTTATAAAGAATGAAAAAAACAGAAGAGATGAGGCAATGAGGAGCTTCATTGGTACATGGTTTCAGAAGAGCAGAGAATATGTAGACACTTTTTCCAAGTGTTGATCCACCTCCATACTAGTCAGAAAGTTCAAACATCGAGCTTAAGACTATAACCAAGCGCTAAGTGAGAGTCAACCTACTGTTTAGTAAGTTTTTATTTAATTTTTGATTATATTAGTCTAATTTCATATTTTATTATATTATTGCAATTTTTTAAAGAAGAAGGAAGATAGTCTGCATACAGAGTATCAACCGACACTTGATCATTGTTGATCGACAAAGTAACCCCAGTATCGATCGATCGCCACTTAACTGTGTCGATTGATGGTCACCATCAGCATGCAGGTATACCGTTTTCCTTGATTAAATTTGGTCCTTTTGATTTATTTTTTCACCAATCTCATACTGTATAACACTGGTGATAGTGTTGTTTAAGTTTGTGGGAGGTTTACTGATATTGTGTTTTATTTTGAGTTTTATACTTATTATAAAAAAAAGAAGCAGAAACTTACAGGTGCAATATTGATCGACACCTTAGAGGCACCATCGATCGACAATGGATCGCGAACATCAATCGACCCCACCTGCCTGCGATCGATCGACACTCTCTTAAAGAGAGAGAGGTATCGAGTTTCCTACTTAACTATTTACTTATGATTTAATTTTTCCAAACAATCCGGGATGGATTACACTGGGACAGTGTAATTTAAGTATGGGGAAGGTTCGCTAACGCTATTTGATTTGTTTTGAGTTTTTTTTCTATATATATATATATATATATAAGTTTTTCAAAAAGTTTTATTGAGTCAAAAAGGAGAATATGATCAAGATTTATTATTGACTAACCACACTTTAGCACCATTCTTAGAAGGTTGTTTGCAGAGATTACTAGAGATACCAAAGTGGATCATCATGCCACTATATCACACTTGCTTAGAAAGTTTGAAGGAACCGAAGCTGATTTCCAACACTAATCCTGACATTATTAGCTTGTTTTGGGGCTTGGTATACACTGGATCAGATTCCTTCTGCAAGTCTGTAGGTACAAGCCATTGCAACTTTAGTTCCCTTCTCTCTCTCTCTTCAGCAGATACTTTAAAACTCAAAAGATTGAGATGACTTCCTGAGATGCAGAGGGGTTGGTACATTACCAATGACACCACTATTCTAATTCAGAGGAATGATCACACATTGTTAGAAGCGAGGGGTAGGTAAATTACCAATGACCCCACTATTCGCCTACAACTTTTCCCTAAAAGAAAAAGAAAAAGAAAAAAAAAAGTGAATCGAAAATAAGATGGCATCATTGTCCATTAAGTTTGAGATCTAAAAAGATTCAGAGAAGAGAGAAAAGAGGGAAGAAAGAGATCATAGAAGACTTTGTGTCTGGTTGTTCGGATACTTGCAGAGGTAAGAGTCTATGTGTCCTTTCATCGATACTCCCAATGTAAAGATTGCACTTTTATTTTATGCAAAGAAATGAGATCAATAGAGGGGCGAGTCAGACTAAAATTTGCTAAGTTGTTGGTAGAATGGATTTGGCTGCTATACTAGGATAGGATACATAATGTTTCTCTGTGATTGACTTGATAGGATGTGGCTGCAACAAAGTAGGGTGATAGTTATACTTAGATATTATGTGAGTCTCCACTTTTCAAAACCTCTTTCACAGACTTTGTTTGCTTGAGGACAAGCAAAAGGTTAAGTCTGAGGGAGTTGATATAGCCTATTTATTACCAGTTTCATGCCATGTTATAGCTATATTTAGGGTCTATTATGTGTGTCTAGGCTGTGTTTTAGAGTATTTACAGGTCCAGGAACGTTTTGGAGGTATATGAGATACTTGTAGCTTTTGGAGCATTTAGAGGAGAAGAATCTGTAGTTGATCATTTAAGGAGTCGAAGAAGCCATCGATCGACGACACATACTTAGAGTCGACCGATTAAAGATCAAGATCGATCGATGCAGCACACTTGCCATCGATCGACAACCAACTCGACGACAACAGATTTCAAGCCCAAGTCAGAATGACGAAAATGCCCTGGATGAGTTTTGACCTAGATTTAGGATTTTATATTTATGTCTTGAGAAGACAGAGAGACACAACCAATAATTATTCTATTGCATTACTATTATTCTATTTTATTAGGGTTAGAAGAGAGTTGGAGTTAAAAAAGGTCAGAATAATTAACATTTGAGTTCTAGTATATTTACATTTCCGTGTTTCTTATTCCCTATAATTCATTTAGCTTGAAACCCTAGATCTAGCATATTTACATTTATATTTACATTTAGTTAATTAACAATATATTTTCATATTTGCATTAGTAGCATATTTCCATATTGCATCTCTACCTCTTCATAAGGAATATTTACTTAATTGATTGTTCACCATTAATATATATATTTAACTACCTTAGTCTTTAGAAATAATAAATCTATTGTGTGTCATTGCTCCTTGTGGATTCGATCCTTAAGTACTACACCTGATCTCTCTTGGCAAGAGTATTATTTTGTGTGTTAAGATTATGGTTAATTTGATAGCTAATTGTTTAGGATATTTATAACCTGCTAGAACAATCAATACACACATGTCAGACATCTCTACAAATACCCCGAATCAACTCTGGAACAATCCACAAAAACGAACGAGTCATTGCAAGGCTCCACTCTTAGGTTCAACTTGTCTGCCATAGTTATGGGTATGATGCTCACTGATTATCCAGTGTCGCAGAGAGAATTGGAAAACCTGTGACCTTTGATCAAACATGGCATCACAAACTTCGTAGGGTCACTTTTCTTTTTCAGGATGATCTTCAGTTCTTTCCTTGGATGTCCTTCGGTAGCCTTATCAACCATCATAGGCTCTGATGAAGTTTTGTCATATTTGTGAGTTTTCTTAGAGAATTTGTTTTGTTGCTGGGAACCATTGATCGATTCTACAATCGCTCTGTCGATCGATGGTCGAGGATTTACCCGATTATGCTAACTCCACAAGTACCATTGATCGATTCTCATTGACTTGCGTCCATCGATATATGTGCGACCTGTCAAACAAACTCGAATTTTTTACAATGAAATCCCCCTCTTGTAGCTTTTTCTCTCTTGACTTCTACCCAAAAATCATCATCAATCAGTGTATTGACGTGGTGATTCTGTCCAGACTCTATTTTCTCCTTGATTAGGCTCTCATGTCTCCTAATAGTTTTGCTTGTCTGCATCACCTGATTCTCCAACTTCTTTACATGGGTGTTGAGATTTTTGAATTTGGTGTTGAGGTTGAAGTACAAACCATCTATCTTTCCATTGAAATCCACAATCATCTTCTGTTGTCCCTCTAAAACTCTGTCAACCATTGCTTCGATCTTGCTTCCTTGAGCTTCTGGAGGAGGGTTTTGGTAGTAAGAAGATTGATAAGCTTTGTTGTTGTTGAAGGGACTTCGCTGTGAACTCTGATTAAAATTACTCATTTGACCATTCCCGTAGGAGTTCATGTTGAAACATGGATTCCCTTGTCTCTAGAAACCATTCCCATCAATGTAGTTCACATCCTCTTCTTCAATCGCATCTTCTCCAGACTCTATTGCTTTTACTTCTACAAAAGTGACCTTCTTCTTGAAAAATTTATGAACACTATCCAGTTTTGCCTTGACTTCTTCAATCTGCTCCTTGCTCAATGTTGGAGTTGATTTCTTTATCTCAAAGTTTGTGTTCTTGGTGTTACTGTTGGATGCCAGATTCTCAATCAATCTTGTAGCTTCTTCAAGACTACTGGTGCTGAAATTTCCTTCACTAGCTGTGTCCAAAGCCATCTGGTACTGTAATTCAATACCCCTAAAGAAAATGCTGAGAAGTTGCACTTCGTTGAACCCATGATGTGGACAATCTCTCTGGTATGATTTGAATCTGATCCAAGAGTTTCTGAAAGATTCTGAAGTGTCTTGTGAAAAAGTAGCAATCTTGCTCCTCAGGTCCTCTGCTCTTGCATCATCAAAGAAGTTACGCAAAAAAGCGTTCTTGATGTCAGTCCAGAATGTCAGGGATCCTGGTGGTAATTGCTTGAGCCAATATGAAGATTCTCCAACAAGTAAGTACTTGAAGATCTTACAAAAGAGATAATCTTCAGGGAATCCATTGAGTTTAATAGCAGTCACTAGATCCTCAAATCGCTTCAGATGGTCCATAGAGTGATCAAGTCGCAACCCGTGGTAGGGGATTTGTGCTACAAGTCCGAAGAAGGCGGGCTTGATTTCAAAATTGTGTCTCTGAAAAGCTAGAGGACGAATGGCGGATATGTTGGCGTAGAACTGGTCTAGACGGTTGTAGTCAGCCAGTATTCTCTGAGCAGCTTGGGCATTAGCTTCAGGTTGAGCTTCTACAGCGTCTGCTTCTACTTCTGTATCAGGGATTATGGTCCCACGATCGTCTATCTTCTGACCTGCTTCATTACGCAGATGACCGCCGGGGTCATGCAGGTCTCCATTCTCATCCCTAACCAATATTAAAGTCGCAACCATCTGAACTCGTCTGCTTCCGTTGATCCGTGCGGGTAAGTTGTTGTCGATCGATGCTAAGTGATCAGTGTCGGTCGATGCTAGAGATTTGGATGTCGGTCGATACGATCTGTGAAGAAGTGCCAGTCGACGCGGTACATGTGTTGTCGATCTATGCGTGTCGTCTTTCTTTGTGGATCGTAGTTCAAGTCTGTCGGGGTCAGAGAATGCTAGTTCTTGTCCTTTATTGCTCTTGGTGCTTCTTTGCATGTACCTGGAAAACAAAGGAAAATAAAAATTAGTAACTTTGAAAAGTAGTAACAAACCTAGACTAAATCCTAGAAATTAAATATAATGGCGATCAATGCTCTCCGGCAACGGCGTTACATTTGACATGATGTGAGTTTATTGTTCTAGCAGGGTATAAATATCCTAAACAATTAACTGTCAAATTAACCATAATTTTAACACACAAAACAATACTCTTGCCAAGAGATATCAGATGTAGTACTTAGGAATCGAATCCGCAGAGAGCAAAGGCACACAATAGATTTCTTATTTCTAAAGACTAAACTAGGTAAATATATATATCAGAGGTGAACAATCAATTAAGGAAATATTCTTTATCAAAAAGTAGGGGTGTAATATGAAAATATGCTACTAATGCAAATATCGAAATATGCTAATAATGCAAATATGGAAATATGCTATTAATTAACTAGATGTAAATGTAAATATGCTAGATCTATGGTTTCAAGCCAATTGGATTATAGGGAATAGGAACCACGGAATTGTAAATATACTAGAACTCAAATGTTAACTATTCTGACATTTTTAACTCCAACTCTCGTATGCGAGCAAAAGGAAAGACCATCGATCGACGGTGAAATCAGAAAGAAGTGTAGGGCGAGATTTGGGGACCACACTAGTAAATCCATGTCGAGCAAGCCCTAAGTAAGCTTCAACAAAATTGATTCACAAAAATATATGTCTCACACTGTGGACAATGCAATGGAGCACCTACTCCAAACCAAGACTAGGAAAACCAAGTTGGAAAGACAAGAATACCAACTCGAAACCAGTAAACCATTAAACGTTTTTCATCTGGAAACCTGAAGTGTAAGAGAAGCCTTGACTCCTCCAAAAACATGGAAACACACAGAGGAAGACGTCTTTCTCTTTCACCAACCAACAGTTAATCAGACTTAAAAGACCTAGTCCTCCAAGCCCCAAAGACCATTCACCACATTTGATAAATGAATGACGGAAACCACCATATGACGCCATGTAATCCTACTCTACATCCACAAACAGAGGTTCTCAAACGGCGAGCCTCAACCACCACCATACACTTAGAGGAGAGTGGTTAAAGTCTAAAGGAAGCCTTTGAATCAGACCCTCAAAGAGAAAGGAACATAACAAACATGAAAATAGGGGCCCAAACCATCAGTAAGATCCCACTCTAGAAAATCTAGATTACTAACACTCAAAGCGATGATGAAGAATATCTGAAAGGCCACAAGACTCTTAGGCCAAAACAGGGCTACACAGCTCAAAGATCCGCTAGATCTAGATGGAGTTCTAAGAACTCTAACAGGGGCAGCGAATTGTGAGCCATCATAAGAAAGCTAGAGTGTCCAAGAAAACAGAAGGTTTGAAATCTTGAGGAAAGCGGGGGAGAGGAGAAAGTTGAAAAGGGCAAAGGTGGCGATCGGTGGCGAAGAGCAACCGCCAGCAACCGAAACCAAAAATTACTTGAGAGATTTTGTGGGAAAGAGAAGAAAGTCTAGTGTGTCAAAAATAAAAATTTTGACCATGCTTTTTATCATAACAAAATATACTTTAATATTGACTATTTACCCGATGATATCTTTAACAAAATACCCCGAAATCTCATGTGGAGACAAATCTCTTTGACAAATAAAGTTTACAATTCCATGCTACCTTGATCTGAAAACTAATATTATTAATACATAATCATTCGAATAATACATTAATAAGCCTACAATCATCATATTTTCATGCTAAAGACCCACAAATAATTCACAAACTCATTTTCCAATAACTAAACATGACACTGAAAGCTAATCCAAGATTTAAAAATACAAGCAGAGATTTCATGGGTTTATGAATCATATCTTAAAAAGTCCAACAATAAAAGACATCATTTTTTTTTACACCAAACGGCTATTCTATTATTCAAGCTTGAGGTGGTCTGGGTAACCAGGCTGGAATAGAACAACCAACATAACAAAACGATCTATAAAAACATCTTGCACCCTTAGCTAGGGAATCCGAAGAACCGTTCTGAACTCTTGGAATGTGGGATAGCTTGAAGTCCGGAAAATATAATTGCAGTCCTTATCTCCTCAAAACTCTGGCAAGGTGAATATTGAACCATGCTTTCAATTGCCCATCGCGGAGCTTCCACTTCTGAATGTAAAGCAGTTTCTATCCTTCTTAGATTCTGTATTCCCATTAATTGAGTATGTCCTCTTATATCCTTCCAAATCCATCCACATCCAATATACAGAGTTGTGGATATCCATGATCCATCCACCATACATATATTCTCCAAGCTTATGGCTTAGGACTCGTCGATGTTGTGTTCCTGAGAAGCCGTAGCCATCTGTTCATTTGCATCAAACCATGATTTGCACTCACTTTCTGCAAATCGAACCAGTTCCAAAGGGTCTCTGCCTATCCCTCTAAATAACTTGTCGTTTGTGCCTTCCAGATATACAAATTATCCACGGATAAGGATCTCTGTCAAGTTCCACTCTAACAAAGATGTCCTTTCTCCATAATAGATAATCTATATTAGCATAAATGCTTGGCAATAAAATTACATCTGGATAAGAAGGTATATCCGACAGAGACCATGCTTGCAATGCTGGAGGACATTCGAAAATTGCGTGAGTAACAGACTCTCCAACTTCTCCACAGCTTGGGCAATAGTTATAACATCTCATGTTACGTCGTGCCAGGTTTTTCGTTACAGCTACATGTCATGTAATCAATTGCCATATAAGATGACGTAACTTTTGGGGCGCCTTCACTTTCCAAACAAAGGCTTGAAGCTTGGGTATATTGAGCTCCTCGATCATCTTTTATTCCATCACGTTCAGCAGGTTTTGAGCTACCCAATACCCAGATTTGACCGTGTACTGACCATTTTTGGTGAAGTTCCAACAAAATGTGTCCCTTCGATGAGTTAAACTTATGGAAAGGCTTTTTATCAGATGTATATCCTCAGGTGCTACGAAACTCTCTAATAACTCATTGTCCCATTCCTTTTTCACTCCATTTATGAGATCGCTAACTCTCATATTCGGATGCACTACCGGTACTAATGGTAAAGCCGGCCTAGCTAGATAAGTAGGGATCCAAGGATCTTCCCACACCTTCACTTCATATCCAGAATGGATTTTTTTCTGATCCCTAAAACTAGAAGATCTCTTGCCGCTGATATACTATTCCACACATAAGATGGCCTACTGACAGGAGATACTCGCAAAAGCAAGCTCATATGGTAGTATATTCCTCTTAATACCCGAGAAACTAGGGAATCCGGGTACTGGACAAGCCGCCACAATTGTTTTGCCACCAGAGCCAAATTGAACTCATGTATCTTCCGAAAGCCTAACCCACCTTCCTCTCTTGGTAAGCATAAGTTTTTCCATTTTGTCCAATAAATTCCTCTCTTAGGTGGATTTGGGCTCCACCATAATCGTGCAATGGCACTCGCTAGTTTTTCACATAATTCCAATGGGAGCAAGAAAGAAGACATCATATGCGTCGGAAGGGCTAGCAGAATCAATTTGATCAAGACTTCCTTTCCTCCTTTTGACAACCATCTTTCAGTCCATCCATTCACCCTATTCGTAAGTTATCCTTGAGAAAAGCAAATAGCTTACATTTCAAACTACTGATATCTTCTAGAATTCCTAAATAAGTTCCCATTCCACCTTCTTTATGGATCCCAAGGGTATCTTTGATCTGTTGTCTCACACTTACGCGTATCCTCTTACCAAAGAGTAATGAAGATTTCTCAAAGTTTATACATTGTCCTGAGGCATGTCCATACTTCCTGACTACTTTCATTACTTCTTCACATTCACGGGACTCTGCCTTACAAAACAAAAGGCTATCATCGGCAAAGAGTAGGTGAGATACTGAGGGGCATGAACGAGTCACACGCATCCCCATTATCTGTCCTTGAGTCTCTGCTTGATTTAGAAGGCTAACGAGCGCTTCTGTGCAAAGAATAAAAATGAAAGGAGACAAAGGATCTCCTTGACATAGTCCCATGTTTGGCCTGATATTACCCTTTGGTTGGCCATTCATAAGCACCTTATACTTGACTGAAGAGATGCACCGCATTATCCATGTAATCCAAGTCTCTGAGAAGCCCATTTTCTGCATAACAACCTCAATAAATGACCATTCAGCCTGTCATATGCTTTACTCATGTCCGTTTTGATGGCCATCCTTTTATTTTTTCCACTCGGTTTTGTCCTGAGGGCATGGAACATTTCATGTGCAATCATGATATTGTCTGATATTTGCCTTCCAGCAACAAAGGTTGAATGGGTTTCTGATAATATGTATGTGAAGACTTTCTTTAATCTCTGGCATAGGACCTTAGATATTATCTTATAACTAACATTACACAAACTGATAGGCCAAAACTTCGACATATCAGTTGGCTTTTCAACTTTTGGTATTAGACAAATATTGGTATCGTTTAGTCCATTCCCCATTGTTCCTTCAAAGAGAAAAGTTTAACCATATGAGTTAAGTCCTCCTTCACTATGTCCCAGAATTTTTGATAAAACATAACCGTCATCCCATCTGGTCTATGGGCTTTTTCCAGATGCATTGCAAATAGAGCCAATTTAACCTCTCACTCGGTTACTGGAGCTGTTAGAGCATCATTAGTGGGATCGGTGATTGATACTGAGACATTTGCTAGAACTTCATCTATAGCTTTAGGGTTAGATGATTCAAAGAGCTATCTAAAATAATCAGTAGTAATGGCTACCAATCCATCATCATCCTCAACAATGTTCCCATTTGCGTCTTTAAACTGCGTAATTATGTTCCTAGCTCTCCTTTGTTTAGTCAGGGCGTGGAAAATTTTGTCTTTCTACTCCTTCTCGTAACCACAAGACCCTACATTTTTGTTTCCAGAATATTTATTCCGTCTTAAGGGCTTCTGATAACTCTTTTAAAGCCCTTGCTAATTCCTCTATTGTTGTATCATCCTTCGAGTATAAGCTCTCCACCTTCTCTTTAAGTTCCTCTACCAGCTTATATGAATTCATATCATGTTGTCTTCTCCATTGGCTTAAAGCACGGCGACAGTTCTAAATATGCTCCATTATATTGGCATCAGGTGGAAGATCACGAGATTTCCATCCCTCAAGAATAACTTGTTTGAGGTCCTCATTGTCCAACCATCTCTTGTCAAATTTAAACGACTTTGATTTCCTTGTTGGCTTTGTGAGAATATCTCCTAGTACCGAACGATGATCTGAACCCCACAGTCTCAAGTATTTCACAGATGAATGGGGAAACTTCTCATGCCAAACTTCGTTCCCCACAGCCATATCTAGCTGACACCGGACTGTTGAATTCCCAGACCGTTTTCCTACCCATGATAACATGTTCTCAGAACAGGGGAACTCCAGTATACCACAATCCTTCAACATTTGTTTAAAAAGTAAGAACGTGCTATTTGGGCATTTTTGTCCCCTTACCTTCTCCTCATGACAAGTGATTTCATTAAAATCCTGAATCATAAACCAAGGGCCAGTTCTTGTTGTTGAAAAATGCGTAAGACGTTCCCATACTTGTTCTCGACGTTCTAACGCGTAAGATGTTCCCATACTTGTTCTCGACGTTCTAACGCGTAAGATGTTCCCATACTTTGTTCTAAATCCATAAGGTCTGCACCTAATAAGTCGTCTTCTTGCTCCACAAAATCCATCATCTCGCTTTCCATATTGTTTAAAGGAACAATATCTGACTCCATACCATCCAACGACAATCATCTAATCATCTCCATTGCATGTAGTTAACTCAGTATTGTTTTTAGAGGAGAACAAGAGAGATCGTACTACTCCTTTATCACGAATGGTGACATTATCTTCAGGCGACAGGGAGAAGCGTAGTGGAGTCACAATCTTACTGGCCAGCTTCTTGCTATTGTTCCTAGGGAATTATGAGACATCGGCCTTCTCACTTGGGAGCTCTTATCTAAGTTCAGTAAGGTAGGAGGATACACGATCATATGGATCATGTTCCTGACATTCCAATTCATGATTCTTAGCTTTAATCTTGCTACCCTTAGTGTATTTTGGAAGCCACAAGTGCTCAGTACGACGCTCGTATGGAGCATCCCTTGTGCCATATCTGTTCTTTTATGCTCATCTCTTTGTCTCACAATCATGTCCTTATGAGACAAGTAACTTCTATCCTCCCGAGGATCCTCTCGTCTGTTAAAACGCTCACTTGGAGCCTTGAAAGAGCCATGGCCATTTGCGTCCTACCCGACTGCTGTTCCAAGCGTCCATTATCAAGCTGGACTCTCGCTAATACGCCAGGCCGAGACGATGAATCTTCCATTTGAGCTTTGTCCAGTGTTGGACAGTGATTCTTTCATGGGATAGGAAGCCACAGATAGAACAATGCTTGAACAACATATCATACTTGATGTGAATTGAGACTTCTTCTCCAGTAGGTGCCTGAATCTTCCTTGAGAATTTTAGGGGAGTTCTGGAATCAATGTCAATGAGCATTCTTCCTTCCGACAATTCGACTGTACCAACATGACCCAATCTTCCTCCTATGTTCCGCAGATTTTTCACAGTCCACAGATGCAATGGCATACCAGTTAGCTGTACCCAAAAACGTATAATCCACGGGTAGTAATCTTGAATGATCGGTTCCCAACGTACCAACACGAACATACAAAAATTGTAGTGGAATGGCCCCTGTCTGAGAACATATTTGAGGCCCTTTTTCGAAAAGTTAAATAAAAACTTTCCATTGCCGAGATCATTCGCTGTAATACGATCCTGCATTTCCCCATTGAGAAGGCATAGCTTGGATTAGCTTTTCAACATTTTGTTTCTTGGGATTAAGAACTTTGCCAATCAAGGACATATGGAACTCCTTGATGCATTGGGAATCATCTTGATCCGTAAGGATGATATGCGCATCATCATCCTCATACATAATGCCTTTGCCTTTTAGATTGGCCATATGAGCTGATCTTTTAGCATTCGGTTATCCTATCGTGAGACTAAACCAGGCCTCTTTGTTACTTTACGTAAAGACAGAGCACACTCACGAGGCGGGTTTTAAAACACGTAACCAATCTTCTTCTTCCTCGAAACAACAGAACCAGTGATCCAAAGAAATCACCACGACCCAATCAACTTATTCCTCGAAACAGCAGAGACCGGTGATCCAAACGAAATCACCACAACCCAATCAACTTCTTCCTCGAACCGCTGAGACCAGTGATCCAGTCGACGTCTTCCAGAACAGAGGCCACTATGATAGTCAATCACCACGTAACAAACCACGTACCAGGGAAACTCCAGACTATAATCACGTAAAGCAAACGTCTTCTTCCTCGAGCACCAGAACCAGTGATCCGAAAGAAATCACCACTTGACAAATGAAATCTTCCCGAACAGAGGCCAAACTCCCAACAGAGAGAAAAAAACACTGATTCATATATGCTCATTAGCATATAAAATCAGTGTTTTTATATGCTAATGAGCATATATGAATCAAGATGAGATCAAATCTTTTAGGAAGATAGTTGATCTGAGGAAACCGCCATCTTTTCTCCTGGATGCCCTAGCCGTCGCTCCATATAATGATATTTCAATTTTTCTGTTTATTATGGTGTGTGGATTAGTGAAAATGGTTTATGAACCAGAAAATGACATATCTTTGCAATAAAAACATGGGCAATTCTCTTAAATAGCCCTTTTTAAGTTTTTGTCACAAAAATGGCCCTAAAATAAAATGACCAAAATAGACTTTTTTTTTTGAAATTTTGATTTTTTTTTTTTTTTTGAAATTTGAAACCCTAACCCCAAACCCACCCCTTAACTCTAAACCCTAAAGTCCAAATAAGTTAACCCTAGGGGTATAAATGCATATAAATGCATTTTTTAGCTTCAAAAAAAAATATTTTGGTCATTTTCTTCTTTAGAAACTATTTTTGTGAAAACAAACTAAAAGGGCTAGGGAATTTCTCTAAAAACATCATTAAAAACCTACAGAGCTCAAATTAAATATAAGCTTATTTCTCTATCTTAAATTGTCTCATATCTCAACAAATATTATTTATTTTAATATGCATGAATAAAGTTGACCACTATTGTATAAAATAAATCATTTTCATAATCATATAACCTCACTAACAACACATCAAAAAAAAATCTTGGATTCCTTTGTCAATCACCTTTTCGCGGACAATTTTTTTTTTAAAACAGCCAACATTAAAGCAATCATTAGTTCCAAATGATAACTCAAGAAACAAACAACAATAACTTACAACAAATTCAAATAACAAATATGTCATATCTCACATACACTCCTAACAAATAACTAGTATGTGATCTAAAATGTACTTCTAAAATATTACTCTTTCTGTTTTTTAATATAAGTAGTTCTAGAATTATGCACATAATTAAGAAAATAATTAATATCTTATCTTATCTAAACAAAAGCTTCATTAATTAATTACTTAATCACATTTCATTCAATAATAAAATAAAATATATTATCATTTGTCATGTATCATTAACTGCTAATAAATTTTATATAGAAAATTGAAGATGTCATATAATTTGGAACAAAAAAAAATTCTCTAAAATGACTTATATTAAAAAAACGGAAAGAATACAATTAAGGGAAATTCTTTCAAATAGCTCATTTTAAATTTTTGTCACAAAAATAGCACTCAAAAATGACTTAAATAGCCTTTTTATTTCAATTTTTTTTTTTTTTGAAATTTGTAACTCTAACCCCCAAATCAAACCCTTTAACTTTAAATCCTAAGTTTATATTTCTTAATCCTAGAGGTATAAGTGTTTATTTACCTCTTTAATGAAATCTTTTGATCATTTTTCCTTGGAGGCTATTTTTGTGATGAATTTTTTTTAGGGCTATTGTATGGTATTTCTCTATAATCTACTAATAATAACAATCCCAATTAATGTTGAAAAATTTTGTGTGTTTTATAGGGATTTCAATTCTTCTTAAAAGTTGTGTTTTTTCAACAAGGTGTCTTTTTATTAAAGGTTGTATCTCTTCAATATGAAAATATTGTAAAATTTTGTGAATAAATTTTATGATGTGTCTTTTCATCATAAAAATATATATTAATTGATTTTTTGTTTTAAAAGTTATATATTTTCATTATAAATGAGCTACTTTAAACAGCTACCTAAAATATAAAAGGTTGTTATTATTTCAAAAGTTATGAATCCATTTAATGTTAAAAGGTTGTGTTATTTTTTTTTAAAAAAATAGTTTTTGTTAATAGTTGTGTCTTTATAGTATCTATAAAATGTGTTTTTCATTTATATTGTAAAACAAAAGGTTGTGTTGTTTTATAGAAATTTTAGTTTTTGTCAATAGTTGTGTCTTTTTAGTATCTATAAGATGTGTATTTCTATTTTATTGTATAAACAAAATATGATATTATTAATATATATATATATATATATATATTAGTTTTTGTTATTAGTTGTGTATTTTTATTACCGTTAAGAGATGTGAGTATTTATAAATAAAATTGATTTATAAATAACATTGATTTTTAATTGAAAATATGTAATTTTTTAAATTGGAAAGTTGTAACTATTCATATATATGTATGATTTTAAAATAACCACTTTTTAAATGAAAAGATGTGATTTTTAAACTTTTTTTGAGAATCTATAAATACCTTATGTACATGCCTTGTCAAAGTAATAATTTTCACTAATCTAATTTAATAAAGGGAAAATTGTCAAAATTGATATAAAACTTGATTTTAAATAAAAATCTAAACCCCTACTTGAATGAAATGCAAAAGTAACCCAAACCAAACAAAAAAAACAGTGTAAAATCGCCAAAAGCCCCTTATGATCAAACAAAAAAACAGTGTACTTTTTACGAATTTAATCCCACTAAGTCATCTGCGCAATATCTTAGATCTTCTGCGAGACGACTTTCTGGACGACTTCCTCGAAGTCGTCTGAAAATTTTTCTGGACGACTTCCTGGAAGTCGTCTGGAATTTTCATGGACGACTTCCAGGATGTCGTCTGGAAGAGTAAATCTTAAAAATAATTTATAAAAAATTTGAAAAATATTTTGACAGGGGAAAAATGTTTATAATGTAATTATAAACATTTCTAAATGATAAAATTAAGATCTAGTTAAAATAAATTGATTTAAACCTAGATGAGATGAATGAAGTAAGTGATGGTATTAGTTGGTTAAGGGTTTGGTAATATATGTTGTATTATTGTATGAACATTTAGGGGTAAGAGGTTGGAAGCTTAACTTTTCTCTTGGAAATTTTATATTTGAGGTATATGTGTTTACATTTGTGTATATTAAACACTTTTAAAGTTGATATTAAGTTTAACGAAGTGTTTAAATGTTATTTTGTTAGTTATTTGAGTTAGGTTTTATATTATAAGGTTTCGGACGACTTCCTGGAAGTCGTCCAGGTTTTAGACGACTTACCCGGAAGTCGTCCAAACCGTACATAACTTTTACTTTTACCAGATTACATTTATCTAACCACTTTTTTTACCGAAAATATAAATAGTTATTTTTTCACTGTTTTCTCACTGTTTGCTAAGAAAAAAAAGAAACCTAGCCGTTTTTTCTCTAAGGCGATTTCGAAGGCGATTTTTCCGTCGAAACCCTAGCCATCTTCCGTCGACACCTCAGCCGTTTTCTGTCGATCTCACTATCGGTAACCTCGTTTCTACCGTCGAATATCGTTTCTCCATCACGTCCGAGGAAGAGTAACCTAACCCTCTTTATTTTTTTTTCAGATCTAAACGTTTGCGTTTCGTTAAACTTTGCCGCCGATCTCACCACCGGTAAGTTCTTCCTCCTTGCCATCGTTCAGTGTTTTGCTTAAGGAGAATCGTTTTCGCCGCCGTTAAACCCTAATTTTTATAGTCTTACCTCTTATCTCCCTTCTTGTTTTGCAGATCTGTAACCACTGTTGTCGTTGATGACCAATACTTCTTCGCCTCCGACTGTAAGTTCATCCATTTGTAGCTGTTCAATCTAGTTAGTTACTACAAACGTCATATATATAGGTTTAACACGATTTTCAGAACTGTAGGTTTAACACGATGTTCCAGAAGACTTCCTTGTAAGTCGTCTTGTTCCAGATGACTTCCAGGTAAGTCGTATTGTACCAGCCGACTTTCAGATAAGTCGTCTAGTACCAGACGACTTATCTGAAAGTCTTCTTACCTAGACGACTTACAAAGAAGTCATCTACACACATCCTACCTAGACGACTTACCAGGAAGTCTTCTACCCCCTAAATTTACTAGTTTATAAACCTTTCTCTGTTTGGTTTGTGTTTGAGATGTTGGTTTTGATTGTTTTGCAGACTGAAAATGGATTTACCAGAACTTCCGAAGAGGTTATTTACCTTAGGAGAAGAGCCTGAACCAGTCAAAAGCATTCCGTATCATACTGATGATACAAAGTTGTTTACTGCCATTAGGGGGGCTCTACATCCAGACGAATACCAGGAGCTGAGGGACTCAAAGTTGGGAGTCTTTCTCAAGTTCAAGGAGCTGAATTTTGCTTGGGCATCAAGGCTGGTTCACTTTATGCTCTGTTTCAAACTTGTCTATCACTTGTAACATGAATAGGAGGAGTGTTTTGATGCCTCATTGCTTCTGGTAATAAGTAGGTGAACTCCACAACCCCTGCTTCCATGTTATAATCTTCTACAACCATTTTAACAAGTTCGGCATGTGTAGAACCTTCACTCAAAAAGAATATTCTCGCTTCTTTAGCTTTATCAACCACAAAATCTCAAGAGTCGTCTTTCACTGACCATTCTCCGTATACTACAGGTATAGGACGTATCATCTGCAGAGAATCAAATTAAATCACATTAGCAAACATAGAAAAGCAATTCAAAAAAGTTAAGAGAGACGACTTGGACGACTTCCAGGAAGTCGTCTACTATAAACAAAAGGTTAATAACATGTATGTTGGTAAGCTCATAAATATCACCAATTAAGTTATAAATTTCATTCAGTATCCGCAATATTGACTAATATACATGAATTAACAAGAAAATATTATAAATCCATTAAAATTTTTGAAAAAATGAAACTTTATTAATGATTGACCTAGACGACTGCTCTAGAATTCGTCAACACAGACGACTTCCTGGAAGTCGTCCGTTTAGGTCATTTTTGCAATTGAATATTTACAAAGGAAGACTTAAAGTGAGGTCGTCCAGTCAGATGACTTCCAAATAAGACGTCCTTTGTTAACAAAAAAAAAAAATTATTCTGACGATTTACATGTAAGTCGTCTGAATAAATTTTGAATTTTTTTTGTTAACATTGAAAATATGGACGACTTATGTGGAAGTTGTCTCAAGAAAATACTAAAAAAGTCAAATACAAAACTAACCTCCGCATTTACCAGACGACTTACCTGTAAGTCGTCTGACTCCTAGACGACTTCTTTGTAAGTCGTCTGACTCCCAGACGACTTCTTTGTAAGTTGTCTGGGTGTCAGACGATTTACAGGTAAGTCTTCCGACGTACAGTTCAGAAAAGAGTTTTGATTTCATACCTTCAACGACTGAGGTAACTTGCTTAGCTTCTCCAAACACACAGAAATTCACCCAAAAATCGATGCCACTCTTTAATGACCAGTAATTATGAACTTGAATGGGTACATGAATATTTGGATGTTTAGATTCAAAAGATTGAGTTTTGGATGAATATAGAGAGAAAGTGAAGAGAGATGTAGGTTTTTTGCATAAGAAATAATTTAGGAAGAGTGAAAATCAAAATTTAGGTGCATCAAGAGCTTCAAATTGGTTGTTCATGGTGATTGATGTATTGATGACAATGACAATATTGTAAATAAGAGATGAAAATGAGGATGATAAAGTAAAACAATCAATTTCGAAAAGAAAAAAAATAATGGCATTTTGGTGAATAATCCAGGTTTTTAGGATACAAAAGGCACATGAAAATTCCAAAAAAAACATAGGTTAGTTTTGCATTTGACTTTTTGTTTTGGGTTACTTTTGCAAAACACCCTTTAATAAAATGGTGGAAAAAAAAAGTTTTATGCAATTATCCGGTTACAAATTTTTAGAAGATATTCAAATGAAACGTTGTCAACAAATTTTTAGAAGATGTTTAAATGGTATTGCTTTTAAAAAATAATGTCAAAATATATAATTATGTGTCTTTTTATATAAATAATGTTTTTTCATTTGAAAAATTTCATTGGTTTTAAAAATTTGTTAAAATGTATAAGGGTATGCTTTTCATCATAACAATTTTCATTGCTAAAACAAATGTCAAAATGTTTAAAGATGTATATTTTCTCTAAGTACTTTCAAAAGTTGTAACTTTTCATCCTAACAATATGTTTTTTCATCTTAAAATGACATTTTGTAAAAAATGTTGTCAAAATATATATATGTATGTATCTTTTCATCTTAACATTGTGTCTTTCCATTTTAAGAATTGCATTAGTCTAAAAAAGTTGTTAAAATGTATTAAAATGGATTTTTTCATCTTAAAATCGCTTTGTTAAAAAAAGTTGTCAAAATGTTTAAAGATATTGTTATAATTGTTGATAAAAATAATTTTTAGTGAAGAATCAATATAATTTTTGGTGATAAATCATTGCAATTGTTAGTGACTATAGTATTTGGTGATAAACCATTGTAACTTTTAGAATTAACCACTGCAACTATTAGCTAACCATTTTAATGTTTGGTTATCAATCATTACAATCTTTAGTCATCTATGTAAGGAGTTGTGGACACTGATAAATCACAACAAGAAAACCACAATAGTCGCAAATATACAGAAAATGTAGAGATACATTGTTAAACGATTTTCAATTTTTTTTGAAGAAACACGTAAACATAGAGAGCTATATTTGTTATTTTGTATTTTAGCTTAAGTTTTGATATTTTGATTGAAAAATCGATAGACTTGTTTAGTATTTCTATATCAATGCCATCTTGACTTCAAAAATACTATTTACTAATCTAATAGAAAAATCATTTCTTCAAAAAAGTAAATTCATAATTTATTAGTTGATTTTATGTAATTATTATATACTGATCAACTTTATAAAGTCGGTTTCTCGTCACCAACGGTGATGGAGGTGGCGGTTTAGATTCGCGACGAGATCAATTCAAAATCAATTGTGGTCGTCGAAATGGCCTCGTGATGATGAACCAAAGCTTTTCCTTGGGACTTGAATGAAGCTTTCTCAGGGAACACAATGGGTTCGAATGGAGACGCAGATCACAAAATGCAGATCAAACCAATAATGCAGATCAAGCAGATCAAATGCAGATCAAACTGATAATGCAGATCAAATGCAGATCATCATATTTATACAAAATCAATGTTTTTAAAATCGAACTGGACATTGACTCGGCATGGTGATTTCGGAACGGTCTAACCGGTTCAACCAATATTTTATTTTATTTTTAATTAATTAAAAATAAAAATTTATAATTATTTAATTAATTTATATACTTTTCATTAATATTATAATCATATAATAATATAATTAAGTAACTATCTTAAACTAATGTGAAATATTTTATACCAAATTGTTAAAAATTTATTTTTACTTCAATTTTTGAAAAATCAGATTTTTATATTAAATTGGTTCACCGATTTTTACAAATTTTACCGGTTTTAAACCGGTGGTTCAATTCAAATCCGATTTTTAGGATAACCTGAACTGACAAGTTAGAGGAGTCACTGTTCAACCGGCCGGTACGGTCTTCAAAACACTGTACAAAACAATTATAGATTTATTTATCAAATAATCTTACTAAATTATCATTTTTATTAAATGTTACAAAACTAAATAATTAAAACTAAATATTTAAACTAAACTAAATGTTAATCATTTATTTTTGTTCTGTGAAAATTATGTTGAATGGAGAATAAATACAGAACAAATTGCATATCAAATGAACTGCATTGATTCTGCATTTTCTTCTGCATTACATTCAAACCCAATGACTCAAACCAGTACTTCAATCTATTAATCAGTTTAAAAGATGTATCATTCCGTTATCAAAAGAAGTCACTGTAAAAAGGTGTGTCGTTCCATTAACAAAAGGGTTCACCGTAAACAGGTGCGTCGATCAAAGAAGAGGAGTATTGTTGAAATAGTTGAATGACGCCAGTTTTATGATTAAAAGAAAACATGTCCATCAAATTAAAAGGAGTGATAAACTCAAACGTTAGATCAAAGTTTTTTTTATTATAAAAAACTAATGATTTCATAGGAGAACAAAATTAGGTTTGCTATTATATATATATATATTAAAATTTATATAAATATATCTTTAAATATTTTGTAAATCATAATTTAGTTATAAAGATTAAATATAATTATTTATATAATTTAATTATTTATTAGTCATATAGAATTATAAACTATAACATATATTTTTTATACAAAATATTTCTGTGCGATATTGTGTGTTTTTTTTTACCTAGTTTATATAACAAAGCAGTTGTCAATTATTTTATAATTATTTTCAGTTTTGAAAAAAATCACATTTTACCGGGAGTTTTTAGATACCATTTAGTTGTTGTTTTTTGTCACCACTTGTATTTGTTATCTTTGTCAAACTTAAAAGAAATCAGTAGAAAGAAAAAGACACAAGTTTGAAAATTCCCATAACATATAGAAAGCCATTGAAAGGTTTGTTTATTGGCTAAAGAAATGAAAAAGGGTAGCAAAGAGACACGTGAATGTCTGTATTATTTTTTTCACTTCTTTAAAGCTCGAATATGAGGTTGGGAGTAATCTCAATTCATCGGCGGATCTGATTCCGTCACTTTGTTGTTGCCTCTTTCTTCTCCTTCTTCAATTCTTCTTCCTCTCTCTCCTAGATGTTCATATTTGGTTATTAGTTGGCTTTCATAAGCAACAAAATCAATAATAATCAAAGGTATAACTCACTAGTTCATCCGTTTGATTCACTTTAACTTGTGGGTTTTGTTTGATCACAACCATAGTCCGATTGATGGGTATATTTTAATTTGCAGAAAGTCAACAACTTCCTTTTGTTTTCTATTCTCTCTTTGTAGCAGAGATGAAGCTACTCTGGTCTTTCTTGTTCTTGTCTTGTCTTTGTCTTGGATTTTTGGGAAACGGACATTCTGAGAAACCAGAAGTTGTAAAAATCGGTTCAATATTCAGTTTCGACTCAGTGATTGGCAAAGTTGCCAAGATTGCGATTGAGGAGGCAGTGAAAGATGTGAATTCAAACCCGGACATCCTCGCAGGGACACGTCTTCAAGTTTCAATGCAGAACTCAAACTGCAGCGGGTTTATGGGCATGGTTGAAGGTAAGGTACATTTTTGCCTGAGGAGGGAAGAATGTGTTTTATTTTTTGTTTTGGTAATAATATGAATTTTAATTTTGTCATAGCGTTGAGGTTTATGGAGAAAGACATAGTTGGAATCATAGGACCACAATGTTCTGTAGTTGCTCATATGATATCTCACATGGCGAACGAGCTACGCGTGCCTCTTCTCTCATTTGCTGTTACAGATCCTGTAATGTCGCCTCTCCAGTTCCCTTATTTCATCAGGACGAGTCAGAGCGATTTATACCAAATGGACGCTATTGCTTCGATTGTAGACTTGTACGGTTGGAAAGAAGTAATTGCTGTTTTCGTGGATGACGATTACGGAAGGAATGGTGTTGCTGCGCTTAACGATAAGCTTGCGAGTAGGAGGTTGAGAATCACTTACAAGGCCGGTTTACATCCGGACAATGCGGTTAATAAGAATGAGATCATGAACATACTCATCAAGATCATGTTGCTTCAGCCAAGAATCATTGTGATTCATGTCTACTCGGAGTTGGGTTTCGCTGTTTTCAAGGAGGCTAAGTATCTTGGAATGATGGGCAATGGGTATGTTTGGATCGCTACGGATTGGCTCTCTACTACTCTTGACTCTTCCTCTCCGCTTCCCTCTGAGAGACTTGAGAGTATTCAAGGTGCTCTTGTTCTGCGTCCCCACACACCTGATTCAACTTTAAAACGGGATTTTTTCTCGAGGTGGCGTAACATTCCTGATGCTCCTCTGGCTCTTAACACCTATGGTCTCTATGCTTATGATTCGGTTATGCTCTTAGCTCGTGCTTTGGATAAATACTTCAAACACGGTGGGAAAATATCGTTTTCTAATGACTCGATGCTTGATGCTTTGGGTAAAAGCGGTAGTCTCAACTTAGAAGCGATGACCGTCTTTGATGGTGGACAGACTCTGCTTAAGGATATCCTTGAAACACATATGGTCGGTTTGACAGGGCAGCTTCAGTTTACTACAGATAGGTCTCGGATCCGACCAGCTTATGATATTATCAATGTGGCCGGAACCGGTGTTCGCCAAATAGGCTACTGGTCGAATCATTCTGGTTTATCAGTTTTGCCACCTGAGTCACTCACGCAACCAAACATGTCAGCAACTCAGAAGCTAAGACATGTGATTTGGCCTGGAGAAGCGTTTCAAAAGCCACGCGGATGGGCTTTTTCGAACAATGGGAAAGAGCTTAAGATCGGTGTGCCTCGTCGCGTAAGTTACAAGGAGTTTGTCTCACAGATTCGTGGAACGGAGAATATGTTCAAAGGGTTCTGCATTGATGTCTTCACAGCTGCAGTGAATCTCTTACCATACGCAGTCCCTGTCAAGTTTATTCCTTATGGAAACGGAAAGGAGAATCCAAGCTACACTCATATGGTTGAGATGATAACAAGTGGTGTGAGTGCCTTCCTTTTTATTTTTTTTCTAATAAAAAGTTGTTTTCTGTCTGTTTGCTTACTGTGGAATTAATTACTGCAGAATTTTGATGGGGTAGTGGGTGATGTTGCCATCGTAACAAACCGGACAAAGATTGTGGACTTTACACAACCGTATGCAGCATCTGGACTAGTTGTTGTTGCTCCCTTTAAGAAACTGAACTCAGGAGCTTGGGCTTTCCTCCGACCGTTCAATCGACTTATGTGGGCAGTCACTGCTTGTTGCTTTCTCTTTGTCGGCATTGTTGTTTGGATCTTGGAGCATAGGATTAACGATGAATTCAGAGGCCCGCCTAAGAGGCAATGCGTAACAATTCTCTGGTCAGTTTCACTTATATTTCAAAGGAGTAACATTGAAAGAACATATCTTGTTCCACTAACTGTTTGTTTGATATCTGCAGGTTTAGCTTCTCGACCATGTTTTTCGCACATAGTACGTGAAAACAAAGAAGAAAAGGAAACTTACTATCTCACTGATGATTGATGGCTTTGACTGACACAAGCATTTTGCCTTGGTTTAAATGCAGGAGAGAATACAGTCAGTACACTTGGGCGGTTGGTTCTGATCATATGGCTATTTGTTGTACTAATAATCAACTCAAGCTACACGGCTAGTCTCACATCAATTCTGACGGTTCAGCAGCTCTCGTCACCAATCAAGGGAATTGACAGCCTTAGAGAAATGGATGATCGGATTGGATACCAGGTGGGTTCGTTTGCAGAGCGTTATCTGAGGGATGAGCTTAACATATCAGAGTCAAGGCTTGTCCCGCTTGGTTCACCTGAAGCTTATGCCAAAGCTTTGAAAGATGGACCAAAAAAAGGAGGTGTTGCTGCAATTGTGGACGAGCGTCCTTATGTTGAACTCTTCCTCTCCAGCAATTGCGCTTATAGGATCGTTGGTCAGGAGTTCACCAAAAGTGGCTGGGGATTTGTAAGTCCTCTCCAAAACTGCATTTTTTTTTTGTTTGCTAAGTATATTTTACCATTCAGTCATTATTACAAATGTTTCTTTACGTGTAGGCATTTCCTAGAGACTCTCCTCTAGCAATAGATCTGTCAACAGCGATCTTGGAGCTGGCAGAGAACGGGGATCTGCAGAGGATCCATGATAAGTGGCTGATGAAGAACGCATGCACTCTGGAGAACGCAGAACTTGAATCAGACAGGCTTCATCTGAAAAGTTTCTGGGGACTGTTTCTCATATGTGGAGTTGCATGTGTCCTCGCTCTCTTCCTCTACTTTGTTCAGATCATCCGTCAGCTCTATAATGGAAAGCCCAGCGAGGAAGAAGAAGATGCCATTGGGAGAGAGAATCATGACTCCTCTTCCTTGCGGTCTACTCGTCTGCAGAGATTCTTGTCGCTCATGGATGAGAAAGAAGACGTGTCCAAGGCGGGAAGCAAGAAGAGAAAGATTGATGGATCAGTGAATGATAATTCAGTATCGAGACATTCACGACGACTTGAAAGCTTTAATTCGGTTAATCCATTAGATTGAAAGTGTTAGTTACAGATATTCTTTAAGGCATCAAAACCGTTTATAGTTTCAAAAGTGTATCCAAGTTGTGTATTCCCTCATTCTGTCATCTTTTAATCTTTAGGAGTATGTGATATGTGACTCCATGTTTATAGACGCATTAAACGCAATATTGAAATTTCTTAGAGTAGCTGTACCAAGTTCAACACGGTAAAAATAAATGAGTAGCAACATCGTCTGACAAACTCTTAACAACCACACACTAGCATATGGCTAACGATCTGAAACGTACCGTGAAAATTAAATGATAAGGGACCAGTTTTTGTTGTTGTCTCTTTCAGAGTATGAGAGCTCAGGCACAAGGCCACGACATTCTCAAACCTCATCCAATCCCTTGAGACTATACCAATAATGAAAACCTATCACTAATCCCCACCACACACATACAGGAAAAAAGGAAAAAATATAAGATTATTGATTTCATTTCCCCAATTAAACCCTCCTCCTGCTGTTGCTTATCCTTTTTCTTCGTCCAGAGACAAAACAAAAAACACAAATTCATGGCGGCTGAATATTCCGGTAGCCGAAGTTCCAACACGCAGCTTCTCGCTGAACTGGAAGCCCTAAGTGAAAATCTTTACCAGAAACCTCAGGCTCCAGTTGGTCGCAGAACAAATTCTCTCGCTCTCCCTCGCAGCTCCGTTCCGTCCCTCGTGACCTCCGCTGAGGATGTGACAGTACCAAAGCCACGGTCTCGGCGTTTGTCTCTGTCTCCATGGCGGTCGAGACCGAAGCTTGAGGTAGAGGAGGAGGAGGAGAATACGACTCAGAACATAAGCAGCATCAAGACACCAGAAGAGTCTTCATTGGTGGGATCCAAAGCCAAGGAAGAGAGAAAAGGGATATGGAACTGGAAACCCATTCGTGGGCTGGCCCGAATCGGAATGCAGAAGCTGAGCTGTTTGTTATCGGTCGAGGTCGTGGCGGCCCAGAATCTACCGGCGTCGATGAACGGTCTACGACTCGGGGTTTGCGTGAGGAAGAAGGAAACCAAAGATGGCGCTGTCCAGACAATGCCATGTCGCGTTTCACAAGGATCTGCTGATTTCGAGGAGACGCTGTTCATCAAGTGCCACGTGTACTACTCGCCGGCTAATGGGAAAGGTACTCCGGCCAAGTTTGAGGCTCGGCCGTTTTTGGTCTATCTTTTCGCGGTGGATGCTAAGGAGCTTGAGTTTGGAAGAAACATGGTGGATTTGAGCGATTTAATCCAGGAATCAGTGGAGAAGATGAGTTATGAAGGAGCTAGGGTTAGGCAATGGGATATGAGTTGGGGGCTTTCAGGTAAAGCAAAAGGGGGTGAGCTGGTTCTTAAATTAGGGTTTCAGATCATGGAAAAAGACGGTGGAGCTGGAATTTACAGTAAACAAGGTGAATTAGGGATAAAACCGAGCAGCAAACCGAAGAATTTCTCCGGTTCCTTTGGGCGAAAGCAATCGAAAACATCGTTTAGTGTCCCGAGCCCAAAGATGACTAGCAAGAGCCAGGCTTGGACCCCAGCAAGTGGCGTGGAGTCTGCATCTGATCTTCAAAGAATCGAGCATCTGAATCTGGATGAACCCGAGGAGAAACCAGCTCCAAAAACAACAGTGGAACCAGAACAACAGAGAGTTGAAGAAGAGGAACCTGATTTTGAGGTTGTTGACAAAGGAGAAGATCAAGAAGAACCTGAATTCGAAGTTGTAGACAAAGGAGTCGAGTTTGATGACGACATGGAAACTGAGAAATCCGATGGTGAAAGATCCTTTGAGATGAAGGAGCAACATATTAATAATGTTGATGATCCACGGCACATAGTAAGACTATCGGAGCTAGATTCTATTGCAAAGCAGATCAAAGCGCTAGAATCTATGATGAAAGATGATAGTAACGGTGGGGAAGGTGAGACAGAGTCACCAAGGCTCGATGAAGAGGAGCAGACTGTGACAAAGGAGTTCCTTCAGTTACTTGAGGATGAAGAATCCGAGAATCTCAAATTCTACCAGCACAAAATGGACATCTCCGAGCTGCGATCTGGTGAATCAGTAGACGAAGAATCTGAGAATTACCTCTCAGATCTTGGGAAAGGCATCGGTTGCGTTGTTCAGACAAGGGACGGCGGGTACTTAGTTTCTATGAACCCTTTTGATACGGTGGTCATGAGGAAGGACGCTCCTAAGCTCGTTATGCAAATCTCGAAACAGATTGTGGTACTACCTGAAGCCGGATCAGCGACTGGATTCGAATTGTTTCATAGAATGGCGGGTTCGGGCAAGGAACTCGACTCAGAGTTATGTTCGCTTATGGCAATGGACGAGCTTATGGGGAAAACAGGGGAACAAGTGGCTTTCGAAGGTATAGCGTCAGCGATCATACAAGGGAGGAACAAAGAGCGAGCCAACACAAGCGCAGCGCGAACTGTTGCAGCTGTTAAAACGATGGCTAACGCTATGAACAGCGGAAGAAGAGAGAGGATAATGACAGGAATCTGGAACGTGGAGGAGAATCCATTGGCTTCAGCAGAGGAGGTTTTAGCTGTTTCTTTACAGAAACTTGAAGAAATGGTGATTGAAGGACTGAAGATTCAAGCTGATATGGTGGAGGATGATGCTCCTTTTGAGGTTTCCGCTGCCAAAGGCCAGCCAAATCCACTTGAGTCGACCATCCCGCTCGACGAGTGGCTCAAGGAGAATCGCAAGCAGAAAACGTTGACGGTTTTTGCGACTGTGCAGCTCCGGGACCCGACCAGGAGATATGAGGCAGTGGGAGGGACAGTCGTCGTGGCGGTGCAGGCTGAAGATCAGGAGAATGGGCTAAAAGTGGGAAGCTTGCACGTTGGGGGAGTGAAGAGCAATGGGGCGGAGAAGCGAAAGTTAACTGCGGCGCAGTGGCTTGTGGAGTATGGAATGGGTAAGAAAGGTAAGAAGAAGAGTAATGTTAAGAGGAAGGAGAAAGAAGAAGAAGATGAGGAATTGTTGTGGAGCTTGTCGTCTAGAGTTATGGCGGATATGTGGCTAAAATCTATAAGGAACCCTGACGTGAAGTTGCACAGTTGAAGTTGAGAATTTCACATTACAGAATAAGATGCATATGTGTATAACAAAGATTATTTTCGTTTTGTTATTTATAGCTATGAGCAGAACTTGGCTAGTTTCCACTTTTGATCTTTCTTTGAAAATTCTTCAAATTGTTCCAACCTGGATTGCTCGTTTTGAATTTGGACATGTCCTTGACTGCCAAACCAAAAACAAACATTTTTTTTTTTTTCAAAAACAAACATATTGGAAAGTATTACAACAGCAAATTGCTGTGAGAGCTTTTGATATAAAAGTAAAAAAGCATCATCACCTGAATGTGTGAGAGCATATATAAACCACAGCTCTCCCCCTCTTATAATGCTAAAAGCTAACAACAAACATGCTAAATGAAACATTCTTTTGATATTTTATTTAAATGTATTTCAGGTCATCTTCTTTTCTTTTTTCATTCTTCAATGGTCCTCTTTCGGACCTTCCTCGGTTTCCTTCTTCTTCTAATAATATGCTTGTACTGGATTATCAAACTCATGCGTTGAACCCAAATTTTTATATTTTCATTACCTCAGTTTGCTTGAGAGATCTTGCTTGTGTCCAGTCTCGTGCAAGAGCTTAATGTTGGACCAATTTTAATTGGAAAAATTGTGAAAAGAAATGGGCCAATGAGCCAGTCTTATTAAAGCCTTCAATGAGATAATTAAATGAAGAAGAATGAAACTTTGTCCCACATCGGCCAAGAGGGGAAGAGTTGAGATGTATATGTATGTTATCACACTCTCGATCATATTATATGTATGTATGTTATCACACTCTCGATCATATTAAATTGTTTGGGTTTGGGAGAATAATTGTTTTAGGCCCAAAAACAACATGAATTTTGTTTTAAAACGACAAATGGCATTTTTGACGAGACAAGTAATTTGTCTAACAGATTTAGATATACATTTATCCTCTCATCAAAATATTTAAAAGATAAGACGATAAGAGAGAGTGAGCGAATCTTCAAGATAAGAGAGAATGAGTAGAGAGAAGAGTGAGTTTTGGGCAAATCCTCACTAAAGTGCGCACGTTGTGCAACAGTTACGGAAAATTGTTCTTCGTCTACCTCTTTAAATACAAGTTGTCTCTATTCTCGTTTTATAAGTTTTACACAAAAAAAAAACAGCAAATCTCCCAGTGTAAGTCCAAAAAATGTTTCGTTGATATTAGTTCGTTAGGGCGTTCACGAGTGAATCCTCTACCATGATTGTATCATGAGACTCAATATTTTACACAGTCCCGTCTCACTATGTAACAAATATTTAGAGTTAAAGAAAGAAATTGTATCCCAACTCCATGATCATTTATGAAAATATTTTAGTATCGGTTTTGATTTTGTCTTTCGATTCATTTTTTCTCCTTAATTTCGCTTTTATATTTTATTTTCTATCAATCCGGTTTTCCTGCTTCTAGACTTAACACATAGACAAAGCTTAGCTTGTATGCAATATCTTGTTTCCTAGCTTAAAACCACTCGAATTCTCACCACAACCTCTAAAATATGAAACCAATTTATTGCTTTAAAGGAAAAATAAAAACAAGCACATAGAAGCTGTAAAAAAAATGATACCTGAAAAATCAATTTGTACCCGAACGGATATCTGAATGGCCATGTCTAACTGATTCAGTAAAAAAATTTAGTAAAAAAAATTTGTTAACCAGTTGAAATTATTATGGTTAACACGTAAATTAAATGATTCTAAATTGTTATGGTTAATACAATTATTGAGTTCGTTAGGAAGAATGAAAAAACAATATAAAAGACATAATAAAATACTCTTTTGTAATTCTATAATAAATTATGTTAAATTATTTGGAAAAGATAATAAATGAAGTGGTTAAAATAAGTTTTTTAAAAAATGAAGAAGATGTAAGAAATAACTAAAAAATAGGTAAGTATTGTTTTGTAAGCCCCAATAAATTGTTTCAAATCATTTGGGTCAAGCCCAGTTCTAGTTATTGCTCATAGTTTTGTCTACGATAAATTTAAGAAAAATTGCACTCCCTACCAACACTAGATCATATATTTAGGTAAATACAAAAGTTATTTTCTTGGCACTGTATTATACTGTAGGCGAGGGTAATAGGAAGATTTTACTATATCTATATGACGTTTTAGATTCGATGTTCCTCTGACCAAATCTTGCATTAAGATTTTCTTTTGTCTGAGAACCTAATGTCCTCGATATATGACCAAATAAATGCAGATTTAATGTTAAACCCCATACATATCAACCAAACCGAGAACTAGTCTCTCTATATTTTGTGCTGTCTCTTCCATATCACCCACTTTTCAAAATCTGAAATACATTTGAGGAAACCAACTCCCTAATATTACCAGATCGAATCTTCGTTGTTGGTGACGAACCAGTGGGCGTTCACATCACTCCTTACCACAAACCGCGTGGGATTCATCGCATCATTAATGCACTGGAAGCCGATGAAGTTGAGTTTATTCGTCGTTCGTTGAAATCGCCAATCTACCTTCGTTTTCTGGACAATTTGGGAGATATATAATCTCGCGGCAGCTGAAGGTTAGGAAACGGCACGAAGCGCGGTTTCTGTTCGCTGGTAAGCCCATTAGATTTTTGATTCATGAATTTGCTGTTGTGACAAGGCTAAATTGTAGCAAGTTTCCACCTAACTCGAAAAAGAGATCTAACCGTAACATTAATGAAAACCCATTCTGGGGTGAGTTGTTTGGGACTCTGAAAGATGTTTCTGTAGCGAACGTTATTCGCATGTTAGAGAGGAAAACAGTAACAGAGAGAGCAACTAGGATCAAGTACACCTGTCTCGCCTTGCTTTCATCTGTTATTCTTCCAACCACACACTCTCATCGCATTTCCCACGACCACACAGAGAAGATTAAGCATATCGAAGAATTTTTTGAATTCCCCTGCAAAAGCGAGAGGAATGAAATCTCTCGTTCGCAGAACACAATTGCTCTTAAAGGGTTTGTGATGGCGTTACAACTAGTGATGATTGAAGCAGTTCCGGCGTTAACTGAAGTCATTCGATATGGGTCCTCATCTGGCTCCGAGGGATACTTTGGTGAGGAAGAATAATTGGTTGAGGGAGAGCGGAGAGGGATTAGTCCAGAACATGCGAGAGACATAGACACTGAGCCTAAGGTAATATCATGTACACGGGCACTAGTATGTTATTTGCTCCTTGATCCAAAAATGAAAGAAATGTATAGGCTTATATTGTGTTACTTTAATATGCAGGCCCAAGTTGTGTCCATTGTAGGTTCCGCAACCGGTTCCAATGATACTGATCCTGAGCTAGATTGGTCAGACGAGGAAGAGGACACAAAAGTGGATAATCTCATAAAGCTAATTGAGGGCAGTTATGATTTTTCAAACCAAATGTTCACTGGTGGTGCGTCAAAGGTTGATGTCATCAGAATGCGGGAAGAAGCTAACGCTGAAGCTGTTGTCCGGAAAACAAAGAAGCAAAAAACCCCAATACGAGTATCTGACTCTCTGGATCCAGATTATATTGTTGCTATTGTGAAAGCTACTATGAAGGAAGACATGAAGCGTTTAGAAGCTGAAGTTGGTAGACTTAATGAATCCTTCTCCCACTTTCAGTCCACCTTGATCGCCAACGTGGAAAAGATGTTGGAAACCATTAAGTCTGATATAGCCACTGTGACAAGCAAAGTTTCGTGTTCAACCCTATCAACCAGAAGTGAGGACACACGTCCCCATGATGAACACCACCGCGATTGTGCCAACGAGAATGCCCCCCCCCTACGCTGATGGTAGGAGTAGTAGGGAGACAAACACCAAGGAAATTATCAGCGCGGCTATCAATTTTAGTGTCCAAGCTACAAGCATAATTAACCGTGTAAGTACGTTATTAGCCGGATAATCGATATTAATGAAAATATATTTCATCCATACAACACTCCCGTTTTTGATTGGTTGTGATTTTACATTGAAAGGATGTCGATGAGGCTGAATGACAGTCTCTCCAACGAGATGGCAGTGATAATATCAGAAAGGACGTTGAATCAGAAGCTCCTACTGCAGAGGTTTCTATGTGTTTTTGTTTTCTTGTGGTAGTATTTGTGTATCCCAACATTGGTAGCATGTTAATATTTGCAGGCAGAAGAAACATGATTAATAGTGTAGAATCCTACATTCTCACTAGGACTGTCACAGGAAGGAACTGTGTTAGAGCAAACAAAGATCCATGATGAAGTGTTAGGCTGTGGCGACATAAATTGGAAGTAGACAATGCGCCAGATGAATTTGATGTTCCCTTGCAGGCTTTCAGAAAGTCCAAGCGTCTAAGGGTTGTTCCCAAGGCGCTAGTTGGCGAGTATGCTTCTGATTTACGTCTTCGTAATCAAGCTAGAGTAGACCACTTTGCCAATAGTACTGGGCGTCCTAACATTGATTATGGATTAAAGTATTCTAAACTATTAGAGAAACTTAAGGTTCCACTGTAAGTTGTCTTACTAAACATGTAAAATTTGTATAAACTCTAACACGAATTTATCTACGATGGTAATTGAGCTGTCTTTTCATTACTATTGGAGGCACCCATATTGGAAACAAAGAGATCAGTCAAATAGTTGACCGTAATTGTCAATTACCTGCAAAGGTATGTAAACCATGTCTCCCAAAATTCATGTGTTCTATACTTTACAAATAACATTGGTCCGCCATTGACGTGACAAAATTTGGAACCCACAAACACAGATTGTTGATGTCCTTATGCACCACACTCTGTCGGTGTATCAGTCTCAATCACCACAGTCTTCGTCCGTCTTCCTGGACACTAAGTTTGTTTCGCAACTTGGCAAGTGCAGTGCAAAGTTCTCCAAGACTGCAAAAAAAGATGCAAATGCTTTCTCAGCCACATTGTGTGGTTCTGTGAACCGGGAATCAACAGCTCCTGGTGCCGAACGATACTACTTCCCTTTTAATCTAAACAAAACTCACTGGGTAGGTATTTGTGTTGACACCATTAATTGGAGTCTCGTTGTTCTTGATTGCAACATAGCACTCATGTCAGAAGCTCTGATGACGAAGGAGCTGAAGAACATTGCCGTTATGTTCCCTTACCTTCTCAGGCAAGCTGGAAAAGCAGGTATCTCCAAGGACACCAAACCCATCAACGTCGAGCGACCTTGTTCAGTACCTCAGAATCATGCACAAGCTGAATCTGCTCTGACTGCCGTACTTCTCATCCAAGCTCATGCTGTAGCTGGTGTGGAAGTGTGAAAATGCATCACTCTTGATGTTCTTGCCGCAGAGGCTGAGAGGCTTGTTGTGATAATGTATGAAGATAATGTTGCTACTCTGTAAGCCGAACGACGCAATGCTCAAGATACACTTTTTATGGCTGTTTAACTCAATATGTCCCTTTTTGTTCTAATTATTATGTTGTATTGTCTACTATGTGAACATCAGCTTCATGATTGTTGTAAGGGTCGTTAGGCTAATTGACACTCTTGGACAATATTAATACGAAATATTTTAGTTAGCCATCTAAAAATATACATTTACGTTAAAAGAAATTTTAACCAGCTATACAAATACTTGAAACGAAATTTGGTACCCTGAGAGATAGAAGATGTTTCAAGCCTACGCGTTGAACTGATGAGGTTAAGAGAGAGGGAGAAGTTGCTACGCGAATTCGCTATTTTGTCATGGGGTGGTTTTTTGGTGGCAACATGTATCATTCTATCACTGTTAAAGTAATACTGTCGAAGAACTTGAAGTAAGAAAAGGAAGTAATGTTGAGAAGAGAGCTAAAGTTAACCTAGTTGGATCACCCGTATTTTTCCTTTGGTCTAAGTCCAAACCTTTTTGAAGACTTACAAGTGGCCACACATATCATGGCTTTTCTTGTGAAAACATATTTTGTTTGTCGTGTGTAGTATATTTGCGTATGTATGGTCGAACATGTGTGCCAATCTGCCGGAGTAGCTATGTGGATTGTGTATTATCTAGCTTGCTATGTGTTTTCATGTTTGTACTTGATAGTATACCTGAGAAAGCACAAGGAAACGGATTATGCAGTGGTTTGGCATTCTGGTAGGGTAGCATATATTTATTAAATTTAAATTATAAATTTTTTGGTTATCCATTACTTTAGACCATAGGTCATAAATGAAATTAAACAAATAGTGGTGGTGCCAGTAGTATTTAATTTTACATAGATAAGTTTTTTGTTATCCTTCCGGAACATCACATTCACCCACAAACAACGAACCAAAGCTATCTTATATAGAATGAAAAGTAAAACAAATAGTGGTGTTGCCGGTTTTTTTAAATTTTACATGGTTAAGCTTTTCGTTATCCATCTGCAATATCACATTCACCCACAAACAACGAACCAAAACTATCTTATATAGAATGAAAATTTCTATTAACCAAATAGCCTAAATATATTAAATTTTCATTGTAAACTTGTTAGTTATCCATCCTTCAAACCAAAGGACAACCAAAGGACATTAACTGAATTAAACAAATACTTGTATAGCCGATATTCAAATGTTTTACATGGTTAAAATTGTCGTTATCCGGCTGCAATAAACATCCACTCTCAAACAACCACCAAAAATTATCTTATAAAGACACATAATCTTTATTTATCATAACAGTGCGAGCCATATAATCCTCCTAACATCACCAAGAGAGAGAGCCGATATTCAGTTATTTTACATCTTTATTTTATTCGTTATCTCCCTTCATACCACCTTCGTGCATTATATCTCCCCCTCTGCATCTAACTCTCAGCCATATGGTATGCCACTTAATCCTCATTATATTGGCTCTTTGCATGTAGTCTTTTTGTGACCCAATCCTTTGCAACTGTTGCATGCTATCCTTCTACGAATCCGCTTCATCTGAAAACATATCCCAACGAGTTTTACATACAATTTGGGTGGTTAAATACTGTAAACACAGTGAATTGAATTTTTGATAATTGATTAGGAAACACTTACAAGATTCCCCCCCCCCCCCCTTGAAAATTATTTATGCTTCTTGGGATGTCCAGGTGGGTGCCTTGTTGATGGTGGGTACAATCTCATCCCCGAAAATTCTGACACCATCTTTGAGAGTTCATTAATTTCGGTCACTGGAAATATGCTCCCACCATATGCCTCCCGCAAATAACTATTTTTGTAGGCATCCAAGGCCAGTGACTCGACCAGCACCTTACATTTAATAGCGGTTGCAATAGAATGAGAGTATGGGATACCAAGCATCTGAAATTCGAAGCAACTACACGTCTTGTTAGATAAGTCTACGTGGAAGCTCACTCCATGTTTGTTACGTATTTTGTACTCGTTTGGAGCAATGTCCAAAACTTCGTAACCTTCAGTTTGTTCAAAACTCTTTGTTACCATATACAAAACATGCAGTGTGAGAACCTCTTTGTTCTTATTTGTTGCGTTTCGGCGGGTAGCAAACCAGTTCATTAGCTTGGCTTGAATGAATTCAATCAATGTTATGATGGGGAACTCCCTCGCCTCCCGCAAAACAGAGTTCCAGGACTCGGCCAAATTGCTCGTCATGATATTATAGCGGTTGCCGGGAAAATGAGTCCTAGCCCAATGTTCAAGCCCGATGTCCAATAGATATTTGGCGCATGTTGAATCCACCCCTTTTATCCCGCTAAAGATCTTATAAAAATCATGAAGCTTGAATGTCCTCGCCGCCTTCGCTACTAGATACTCCAATTGGCGACCCTTGAAATTAGACCGAATGTTGCGTTTTAGATGAACAGTGCAGATACAGCGACCCGCACTAGGATACATCTAGTAAACATTTAACCATAATTTTGATAAGATAATATAAATAATAACCGGCTAATAAGTGTGTTGCATGTCATATCAACAATAACAACGGTTAAAAATTTACTTACATGTCCTACTCCCTTAAATATTGAAGGGTGTCTGTCAGAAACAAAAACTAAACCTTCATCATTTTTAACAAATCCAAATAGTTTACGGAAAAACCACTCCCATGATAAATCATTCTCACTATCTACAATAGCAAAAGCTAAAGGTAAAATATGATCATTCCTATCCTGGGCTGAAGCGGTTAGTAAGCATCCATCATACTTCCCTTTTAAGTGTGTGCTGTCCACTACAATCACCGTTCGCATGAACTTATATCCAGCAACTGAAGCCACGAAAGCGACAACAAGATATTTGATTTTTGCCCACCACTTTCATGGCTTTCAGTGGACAGATCAGCGATTGTCCGGGGTTTGCGGCAATGAGTTTCGTTATATAGTCAAGCAATAACATGTATGAAGTCATTGTTTCTCCCTTTGCTGCATCAGTTGCAACATCACGTGATCGCCATGCTTTCTAGTAAGAGATACTAACATCATGA
This sequence comes from Sinapis alba, assembly GCA_012274485.2. Classification (NCBI taxonomy): domain Eukaryota; kingdom Viridiplantae; phylum Streptophyta; class Magnoliopsida; order Brassicales; family Brassicaceae; genus Sinapis; species Sinapis alba. The sequence goes on along the minus strand of MU105922.1, from coordinate 123,295 downwards.
TCTCCACGCATCACTAGCCTAATTTCATGTGGTCTGGGACCACCACCTGACCCTCCATACTTATTTTGCATTAACTCTCCAACGACTGATGTTGTTGCCTGACTTTGGTATCCGCCACGCTCGTCTATTTTACATTAATGTTCATGTCATATCTTTCTTATTTCAAACACTTCGGCATCCTTCAGACGCACTGCATAAACTCTCCAAGGACAGGCCGGACTGCAGCACTGTAACACCATCATTGAAGGATCTGACTTTGCATTCCTAAAGCGAAACTTCTTACGAATAGCATAAATAGCCATATGTTGTTTGAAAGCGTCTCGCATTCTGAACATCATCCCAACTGTTATGTTATCACTGTAATCACTCACATCCCCTGAAAACGTAAATAACACGGTTATGGACTACATAGTATGCACAATATGCAGATAACTGCGTCAGTTTCACAAGCACATGTACCAAATTATTAATCCCACACAACGACATATCTATATTATTAAAAATATCGCTTTAGCAACTTGAGATCAGCTTCAGAAATTTGTGGTTCTCGTTGTTTTAACTCCTCTTATTGTGCCAGGGTAATGTAAAAGGAAGGATAACTCTAGCACGTTAATTAAGTCTGAAACCGAGCATATATATTAATAACAAAGTTATAACAATCCAAAATACAATCCCCCTTGCTAAGCTTTAACATAATTGGATACTAATATCAAGCTTTGGTTACTAAAAAGTTTACACACCCACAATAACACTCGCATCACTTGTAAACTTTTCCATAACCGAGCTAATATATCACAAACTAGAGCCAAACAGTTTGGTGTGCCCTTTACACTTCATACACTAATATTTTACAACCCTTGCTAAAAAAACACTTGTTTTAAAAAATTTAAAAACCACCCAACCCACCGTCGGTCCCACTTTCTTCAGAAGAGGCTTCCTTGTCCCACTCCCCTTCATTTGTTTCACTCGCACTACCAGCAGCTCCAGTTCCTATGGTTAGACGCCATATAGGGCCCACAGCCTGAGCTGAACCTCCAGCAGTAGTCTTGGCTGGGTTGGCATTAGACTCCATTGGACCCGAAGGTAACAATATTGCGGAGGTTTCAACTTAACCCAAAAAAACATGGAATATGTTATGTGTTATCAAATTATTAGTGTATGGATACTTTTGATTTAAAGAAACAGAAGTGGTTACCTGCATTTCCAGTAGATGCGATTGCAGCTACCGCGTTAATGCTCTCCATAGCCTCGCCTGCAACCTGATTCACGCCGCACAACACCTCCTGGGTCGCTAAATGAGTTCCATCATGCGTTGATCCACACGCCGTCCCCACCCCTATCATCTTCATCTCCGCATCAGTGCCTGAAATGGTGATCCTCTCTGAGATATTGTCTTCATTACCCATCACCCCCTGCGTCTCTACACGGTCCTCTAACAATGGACCATGAATCTGTAAGTCAAGTCAGCATTCACGGCTTCAGCAGCTAGTCCTTCCCAGAACGCCATCTCGTTTCCAGCACCGTCTGATTGGCTGCTCCTTGTTGCAGTACCTTCGTAGTTAATCAGACCAAGACCTACATCCCAAAATATTGGAGGTGCTTCATTTGGGTTGACAGGGAACATGGGGATGCCAACATCCTGATGGTGACGATGTCGTGAAGCAATAGCAAATAGCTAAGTTAGACCTCCAACTTAAATGTTAACCATATAATGTCTTTTCTAACATATCCATTTTTTATTTTACCCGGGTACAAAGATTAAACAAATATTAAATAATTATGATATCCTAAAATGTTTTATTGATAACCCAAAGTTTTTGTTTCATACCTTCTGTGTTTGCATTTCCACCTTGCGTTTCCATCACTTCCTCCTCATCACCATCAAGATCAATTACCTCCTTCTCATGGCCATGGCGGAACCCTTGGTTCGCTACGTATTCGTCTCCACTTTTCATCTCTAGTGAAACACGGTGGAAGATTAACATTCGCTGCTCTGTGAATATCTCATTCATACCCCGTTCACTTGTCTCAGCACGACGTCCAAACACGAGGCCTACAAAATATAACGTTCACTCATAGCCTTTCAACAATAACTCTTGTTACAAAAATATGATATAACTTTACATCTGAAACACATCTAACTATTCATTTAACACTTACTCTCGTAAGCGGACCGTGATTCTTCATCCTGCGTATCGTCGACAATGTAAGTTGTTGTCCCGACAATGTAAGCTGTTGTCCCGATAACGAAAGGTGTTCGACACAGAAACTGATACCCTGCTACGAATTTAGGCCCAACAACAGCGAGGATCATCAATTCAGACATCCAAGTCCTCACACTCAAGAGCCTAGCTAGATCTTCCGGTGTGGCGATTGTTGTTGGTTGAGTTTTGTAACCCATTGGCACCAGCATCCAGCTTGGAAGACGATATGTGAGCATCAGTGAGGTTGTCTCCCTCAATGTGTAACGGCGCCTGACAACGGATACAAGAGCGACCAGGCTGCAATCGTCATCAATGTAAACCCTACCCCCGACGTCACTAGGATCCGGTATGAAATGCCATTCTCCTATTTTGTTCTTCTTCCACTCCCCTCGCCAAATTCTAATACACCTCACCATCTCCTTCAACCCAAAAAAATTGCATCAGCACAAAGGTTATAAAAACTAATACAAATAGTCTAACCATGTGTATGAGAAGGACATAACTTTCGGGTTTTCAGGACATTACTTAATCTTTGTCCTTTCATCTACCTTTTTAAACAGAATCATATATACGGCGAGACAAGGATCGGCAATTCTTAAACATACTAAAAAGATGAACAAACCAAAAGTTTTCTGCGACTTCCATGGTGAATGAACGAAATACTTGTAGAAACCGAAGATCTAGATTGAACCCCAACTTTACCAACGGCTGGTCTTTATCTGCCGGTCTTGTTTTTGTTTTTCGTGTCTTCCAGAATGAATCATCGGCTACCTTCATTTATACACAAAGCAGAGAACTCAAAAAAGCTTAATGGTCTGCAGCGAATATTAGTGATTGGACAACCCTAGATCTTTAGTTAGATACGAGATGTTTTCCCCAGCCGCATGCGTCAAAAGTCCAATGGCTGAGATCGCTTGTTGGATTGCTAAAAACACTGTTACACCTCCTCAGAACCTGAGAAAAATTTAAATGATATCTTTACTAAATCTAGGTGAAATTCAATCGCCAACCTAATATTTTTGTTAGACCGTACGCTTCTTAGGGCTACAATGGTAATCTTCCATCACACCTTTTCACTGTTTATAACCTAAAATAAGTTATATAGGTATTTGACTCATTTCCATTTCTTCTCTTGTTTTCCAACCAATTAACTCTAAATTTAAACACTTCTTTTTCGTCAACTACCATTTAATTAGACCAAGTTGTGGTCAGACAAGCCGGTTCTACGAAGAGCATCTCCGTCTGTCCGTATCTGATATATATGGAAAAATATGACTTATATTCCTTGCTCTTTCGCTAATTATGACGGCTAAATAGGACTTCTACCCGAAGTTTTGTTCGGGTATTACAAATTTATGGACGGGGTTCAAGTTGGATCCTTCCGGATCTAGATAGGTTCATAGGAATTTATAAAAAATATATTCAAATTGTGTTTCAAATTTCATTAAACATCCACGCAGATCAAACTCTCGTTAATTTTAAAAAATGTGTATTTTCATAATAAAGAAAGTTGTGTGTTTTATAAAAAAAAAATTGGACTTTTTATTTTAATAAGTGCCTATATGTAGTTATATGTCTTTTCATCTTAAAATAGCATTGCTTTAAAAAATATTGTCAAAATATATGTATATATCTTTTCATCTTAACAATGAGCTTTTCATTTTAATAATTGCATTGGTTTATAAAAAAATGTTAATATATATAAGGATATGTCTTTTCATCCTACAAATTTCATTTATTAAAAAAATATATCTAAAATGGATATTTTATCCAAATAAATGTCAAATGTTGTAACCTTTCGTCATAACAAAGTGTCTTTTTTTTAATTAAAAAAGTGTCTTTTAATTTTAAAATGGCATTGCTTTAAAAATGTTGTCAAAATATATAAGGTGGTGTTATTCGTTGTACATGTTAAACTCAACTCCAATAAATTTAGAATGTGTAATTTTTGAGTGATTCATTAACGATTTGCAAATTTTTTTCAAATTAATACGAACAGATTTAAAATGTGTAATATTTTGTTTTTGATTAATCCATTCAATTATGTCAGATTTTAGAATCATTCACTATTGATTTTAGAATCATTCACTATTGATTTTAGGATAATTCACTTTTAAAATTATTGATTCTAATCTCGTAGAAAGCATTAAATTTATAACTATGAAAACAAAAGTTCAAATGTATCAAAATCAAAACAAAGAAAAACAAAAAAAACATTAAAAAGGGGAAAATTACCAAAATTGACCTAAACCTTGATTTTAAATGCAAATCTAAATCCCTACTTGAATGAAATGCAAAAGTAACCCAAACCAAACAAAAAAGCATTGTAAAATTGCCAAAAACCCCTTATCACCAAACAAAAAAAAACAGTGTGCTTTTTACGAATTTAACTCCAGTAAGTCGTCTGCGCAATTTCTTAGATCTTCTGCGAGACGACTTTCTGGACGACTTCCTGGAAGTCGTCTGGAAATTTTCCTGGACGACTTCCTAGAAGTCGTCTGGAATTTTTCCTGGACGACTTCCAGGAAGTCGTCTGGAAGAGTAAATCTTAAAAATAATTTATAAGAAATTGAAAAATATTTTGACAGGAGAAAAATGTTTATAATGTAATTATAAACATTTCTAAATGATATAAATTAAGATCTAGTTAAATTGAATTTATTTAAACCTAGACGAGATGAATGAAGTAAGTGATGGTATTAGTTGGTTAAGGGTTTGGTAACATATGTTGTAGTATTGTATGTACATTTAGGGGTAAGAGGTTGAAAGCTTAACTTTTCTCTTGAAAATTTTATATTTGAGGTATATGTGTTTAGATTTGTGTATATTAAACACTTTTAAAGTTGATATTAAGTTTAACGAAGTGTTTAAATATTATTTTGTTAGTTATTTGAGTTAGGTTTTATATTATAGGGTTTCAGACGACTTCCTGGAAGTTGTCCAGGTTTTAGATGACTTACCCGGAAGTCGTCCAAACCGTACATAACTTTTACTTTTACCAAATTATATTTATCTAACCACTTTTTTTACCGAAAATATAAATAGTTATTTTTTCACTGTTATTTTCACTGTTTGCTAAGAAAGAAAAAGAAATCCTAGCCGTTTTCTCTCTAAGACGATTTCGAAGGCGATTTTTCTGTTGAAACCCTAGCCGTCTTCCGTCGACACCTCTAGCCGTTTTCCGTCGATCTCACTACCAGTAACCTCGTTTCTGCCGTCGAATATCGTTTCTCCATCACGTCCGAGGAAGAGTAACCTAACCCTCTTCATTTTTTTCCAGATCTAAACGTTTACGTTTCGTTAAACTTCGCCGTCGATCTCACCACCGGTAAGTTCTTCCTCCTTGCCGTCGTTCAGTGTTTTTCAAAAGTAACCTAAGTCGACTTACCTGGAAGTCGTCTGGAATTCGTCTCAACCGAGTCAACATTCTGAGAAAATGTTAGACGATATACCTGGAAGTCGTCGGCTTGACGACTTACATGTAAGTCGTCTCTGGCCAGTTAACTTTCTGAATAAATTTTGATTTTTTTTTTGTTAACATTGAAAATCTGGACGACTTATGTGGAAGTTGTCTTAAGAAAATACTAAAAAGTCAAATGCAAAATTAATCTCCGCATTGACCAGGCGACTTACCTGTAATTTGTCTGACTCCCATACGACTTCTTTGTAAGTCGTCTGGGTGTCAGACGACTTACAGGTAAGTCTTCCGACATACTGTTCATAAAAGTGTTTTGATTTTATACCTTCAACGACTGAGGTAACTTGCTTAGCTTCTCCAAACACACAGAAATTCACCCAGAAATCGATCGCACTCTTTAATGACCATTAATTATGAACTTGAATGGGTACATGAATATTTGAATGTTTAGATTCAAAAGATTGAGTTTTGGGTGAATATAGAGAGAAAGTGAAGAGAGATGTAGGTTTTTTGCATAAGAAATGATTTAGGAAGAGTGAAAATCAAATTTTAGGTGCATTAAGAGTTTCAAATTGGTTGTTCATGGTGGTTGATGTATTGATGGCAATGACAATATTGTAAATAAGAGATGAAGATGAGGATGATAAAGTAAAACAATCAATTTTGAAAAAAAAAAGTAATGGCATTTTCGTGAATAATCCAGGTTTTTAGGGTACAAAAGGCACATGAAAGTTCTAAAAAAAACATAGGTTAGTTTTGCATTTGACTTTTTGTTTTGGGTTACTTTTGCAAAACACCCTTAAAAAAATACGTAAAAGATAATTCCTTATTCCATACTACTCTGAATCCACCCTAACCTTTCTTCCACCGACATTTTAACAAAAACATCTTGAATTCCAAGATGATAAATATACGTAAGTGCTTTGAAAGGAATACGCTACTCCAAGTTTAAAATTTCCTTTATAGCATCCCATACATTAATCTTTTTTTGTGATACTTCTTTTTGTTGTCTTTCTTCTCTTTGTTGTATTATATTCAAGATCTAAGTACTAACATCCGTTACTGGATTTTCATCTTTCTTTGAAACACCTTTTCAGATCTTGCTTTTTTCTTTGGTTAAAACTTCTCTGTACGAGACTTTGAAACAGTCTGAGAATCAAATGTTGCATAGTGTTCTGAGAGCTCATGATCACGAGTTGATGCATCAAACTCATATATATGGTCTACATCATTCACATATTCTTCATTTGAATTCCCTCCATCTTTGTATGTACGCGCATCATTACCATCACCTAATCCAACTGTGTTTTTCCCAGTTGCGACACCTTGTCCTAATATGATTTGCAACTCCTCAAAAAATTCAAACGTATCACTACGTAATTTTTTATTGCTTGGATGTGCCTATGAAGAAAAGAAATACTTCAATAACACATAAATATGCTGCATAATTACTATATCCAGATTTTCAAAAATGAAACACTTACCTTTAAATAATCATTCCAGACTTCATGTGAAGCTGTAATTTTTTTGGTTAAAGGATCTCAACCGAAACCAGAAGAATAACGTTGAAGATCGGTACAATTTTGATATTGTAGCATCTTTCCACATATTAATAGCTATGTCTGCTCTCTATTTCCTTGCATTTTCTATTTCTTGTTCTTGAGTCTCAAAATTTTCTTCAATACCATTCTCTTCCAAAGTTTGATTTTCATTGTCTTCATCCGATTCTTCATCTGATTCTTCTTCCTCATCACTACAAAATTCATCTGAGTGACACTTTTTGTGAAGAAAGTTATGTAAGGTCGCACATGCAAGAACTATCTCTGCTTGAGTCCTGAAAGAAAATGGTGGTGCAGATTTAAAAATCAAGAAACGAGATTTAAATATACCAAATATTCTTTCAATGACGTTTTTTAAAGACGCATTACGAATGTCAAATAGTTCATTTTGATTTGCTGGATCACGTTCTTCCCCATGAAATTCTTGTAGATGATACTGAGTACTCCGTAGTGGAGCTAAGAAGTTATGCCGATTTGCAAACCCACAATCTACTAAATAATATTTTCATGAAGCACCAAAACACATGATATAACACACTCGGTTTAGAATACATTTGATCCATTATTATCACATAATATACATATAAATAGTTGGATTATAATCACCTTCTTGAACTTGGAGTTTGTTAGTTCTTTTCGATTACGGTAACTTGCCTTTTCAGGACCTTGTACTATCGTATTAATATGTGTACCATCAAGAGCTCCAATGCAATCCTAAAATAAACTGAAAAAGATTATTCACATCTACCTTTAGAAAAAAAAAATATTCATGGAAGAAATTGTGTACCTTGAAATAAGGATAAAGTCGAGTGCTTGTACTTATTTTTGTGGGCACTATATATGTAGGCTTGGCCATCAAACTTGGTGCAAGTATGTGTAAAGCTCTGAGAATCTTGTCAAAATTTCTACTTGCTGTGAATTTTGACCTTTTAAAAGTGTCTATGGTATGACAATTATTTTGAACTTTGTCCAAATATCATCAAAAAGTAGCAAGTATCTCTTCGACACACATATGTCGTGTGTTTCTCAAATCAGTCTTCATTCTGATAAGATAACACAAATCCACAAATACATCCGGATACATGCAATATAATTGCCGAAAATGATGAGGATTTTCTTTCAAAGCTTTTTGAATATAAGCATGTCCTTCTCTAGTGATTTGTCTCTGAAGCGGACGTTCAATTTGATTGTCATATGCCGTGACGAGTGTTAATAACAAAACGCCTACATCAGAATCATCTTCCGTATAAAGAGTTTGTTCCATTTTTTAAAACCTATAACATAATATGATAATAATACAAATCATAACAATTAAGTTTTAAGCAATCAAATATCATCATAGTAAACAAGAGAATGAAAAAGACTATAAAATAGATCCGTAACTCTTGTGAAATTATAACGTAATCATTTATTATTGCCAGTTGAAAGAGCATTGAAGGTGATCCTTTGGAGTCAAATAATACACTTCGTAATTGATAGAATACATACTTTTTTGTTGCAGCAAGAAATATAACATTGTGAATCTTAGGATGAAAATACCATTTTGAGAGATTATTATTGAAGATTGAGTCAATAATAAAATTAGAAAATCTGATTAACCAAGATAAAATTGACGTAAAGTTGTTGTGAGAAGAAGAAGAGAAAGTGAAAGAAACCAGAAGAGAAAGTGAAAGAAACCAGAAAATAAAGATGACACACGTAATAAAAGGTGATGAGTTGATAACTCTATTTTCAACTGAAAATCTTTAGGTAAAGATTAGATTTTGATTGTTAAAATTTACTCGTGAAAGTAATATCAAAATAATTCAAAGGTTTTATAACTCTTTTCACAATGAAAATCAATACATATATGAATAACACTAGATTTTAAATCATCATTTCAAATGTTAGATTGAATAACGACAGATTTTAAGTCTTATAATAATAATATTATAAATACAAGAACCAATAACACTTGATTTAAACTCTTAAAATAAAATATTTTAAATCTAAGAATCAATAACACTAGATCTATAAAAAAGAATTAAAATCAACTATTGAATAACAGTTGATTCTCCTTAGATTTATACTCTATTCAAATCCATCAATGAATAACACCTCCTAAGTATGTATCTTTTCATCTTAACAAGTTGTCTTTTCATTTTAAGAATTCCATTGGTTTTAAAAGAAGTTGTTAAAATGTAATAGGATGAGTGTTTTCATCTTAAAAACTGCATTTGTTAAACAAATTGTCAAATTTTCTAAATATATATATTTTTCAAATAAATGTCAAAGGTTGTAACTTTTCATCCTAACAAATGTCTTTTCATCTAAAAAAAGCATTGCTTTAAAAAATGTTGTCAAAATATATAAGTGTATATATTTTAACAATGTGTCATTCATTTTAATCATTGCATTGGTTTAAAAGAAGTTGTTAAAATATATAATAATGCTTCTTTTCATCCTAATTTCATTTATTAAAAAAATAGTCAAAATGTCTAAAGTTGTATATTTTCTCCAAATAAATGTTAAAAATTGTAACTTTTCACCTAACAAAGTGTCTTTTAATCTTAAAAATGACACTAGTTAAAAAAATGTTGTCACATGTATAAGTATATAAATTTTCATCTTAACAATGTTTCCTTTCATTTAAGAATTTCATTGGTTTAAAAGAAATTATTAAAATATTTAAGAATAATTCTTTTATCCTAAAAACTTGCGTTTGTTAAAAACAAAGTTCTCAAAATGTGTAATGATGTTAAAATATATGATGTGTTAAAATATATAATGCGTTTGATATTTATTTTCTCTAAATAAATATCAAAAGTTGTAACTTTTCATCCTAACAATGAGTCTTTTCATCTTAAAAATTGATTTCTTTAAAAAACAATATTGTCAAAATATACAAGTATGTATATTTTCATCTTAACAATGTTCGTTTTCGTTTTAAGAACTGCATTGATTTAAAAAAAAAAGTTGTTAAACTGTATAAGAATGTATCTTTTCATCCTAAATATTATATTTGTTGAAAAAAATTGTCAAAATGTCTAAATATGCTGCTACAACTGTTGGTGAATATAATTTTTAATGAAGAACTAATGCAATATTTGGTGATAAATCATTACAACTACTAGTGATTTTAGTATTCGGTGATAAACTGTTGCAACTCCTGGTGTTAACCATTGCATCCATTAGCTAACTCATTGCAATGTTAGTTATCAACCATTGAAACATTTAGTCTTCAATATAAATAATTGTGGGGATTGACAATTCATAACCAAAAACTTACAACAATCTTAATAGACTAGAAAAGATAGAGATTTTATGTTAAACGATGTTCAGAGATATTTTAACAAACACATATAAACACAGAGATCTCTATTTGTTATTCTTGTATCTTAGTCTAAGCTTAGAAAATTTGATTGAAAAACCAATAGACTTCTAGAGTATTTATATCTCAATACCAACTCGACTTCAAAAATACTAGTTATTGATCCAACAAAAGTCAACATGATTTCAAAAAGACAAATTCATAATTTATCAATTTATCAATTTAGTTGATTTTATTTAGTTAATGTATAATTTTAATATAACAAGTGTTGGTGTTTTATAAGAACTCTCACAAAAATTCAAGGCAATATCATAAATGAGAAATGTCATATCAACATAAGTCAATAACCTTTCAATTTCTAGCAGCATCACACTCACATTCTCCAAAAGTGCAAACATGAATCTCAACAAAGTTGATGTAAGTCTCCCAAAAAGTTACAAATTCGGTGTAATACATACTAACATCATGAATACCTTGACACACTAAACACAAACATTATTTGATCACAAAGATGCTAGCTAAATCATCATGTTTGAAATGATTCATCAAACTATTGTAGATATCTTCAACAATCGACATATATAGCAGCACTAATCGTATTGAAAACAGAGTTAAGCAACCAAGTCACTACCATGTATTTACAGCGAGACCAAGATCCATATGTAAGATCATTTTTTCAGAAGGTTTGAGATATTACCGTTGACGAATCCAAGCTTGTTACAAACATTGAGGGTGAGACGAACAGATCTCTTCCAAGAATGGAAACCAACACCGCTATTGAGTCAATTGGAGACGAGAACGAGCCCGGTGTGATCATTGCTATGAAGATAGAACGGAGTCTCATACAGATTCAGTGAAGATTGAGATCGTTGAGAAGCGGAAGTGTTTGACATCACAATCGAACAAAATCAAGACCGGAGAACAACGAAGACGATGAACATAATGGTTTCAATTGATTGAACGAGAAATTGAATCAACGAGAAGAAGAGCTGACGAATGAGCTGAGCTCGAGAGAGACTCATGAAGAATCAAGCAGAAGATTGCTTTATCTCTCATACCATATCACATATATGGAGCTGATATTGAATGTGAGAGAAAGTAAGTAAACAGAGTGTAATAAACTTGTAATCTCACATAAACCGTAAAATGTATGTACAATATTTTTTATATAGTTGGAAATAAATACATAAGCTGTACAGGAAATTGTATCTATATATCATAATATGATCTGCAGAGACTGGTTTAATATTGTGAGTGAGACTGGTGTGCTTGGCTTGAAGAAAACAAACCTTTTAGTTCATCTGATGCGTAACTGGGATGACATCATATACAAGTGTTAAGCTTGCGTAATATTTGTATGGTAGATGGTTCTTAGCATCATAATATACTTTTTGGATATGAATTGATATGGAAAGATGATATTGGATGAACACAAAAAATTTAGAAACTAAGAACTAGTGGAGACGAATACCGCCTATATATGCAGAAGTTGAAGCCTTTAAATGAACGATAGAAGAATATGATACAATACTCCATATGTCAAAGATTCTCAAGAACTTATACTAATGACCTAGAAAGTATAAGGATGGTAAAATATCTCAATGGAAATGAAAGAAATATTAAAAAAACTGAGGGTTTTACAGTTTTTCTATCTTCTATATTTTTAGAGCGATTTAAACATAAAATATACAAAGATATGCATGTTGTATAATCGATATGTAGTGTATAGGTTTTGTTTTATACAACAAGTGTTAGAAGGTGAAGGAAACCTTGTACTCAAGTTTTTGCTAGCTTGCTTCAAGAGATAAGGGAATATCTAGAAAGTTGGAGTGAGTTCTTTTGCCATGAGCGAATCGCTTCTGAGAGATGTGTTGTAGTCAAGCATAATCAAAGACCAGGTTGTGCAGTCGATGCATAACCGTATCCAATGTTCCTTGTCAAGGTTGAATGGAAAGTAGAAACGCTGTGTCTCAGCTGCTTGTGATCCGGAGTTAGCTAGTATTTCCAGCATGTTCGGAGTGAAAACAAAGTCCTCTTTCGTGGAAGATTTCTTGAATCTGAAATAGTTTTGGAGAGGATAGAGACAAACTTAATGTCCAGAAACAAACATCTGTGAGGGAACTTTGACTGGGACGAGTCACAACCTGAGAGTGAGGCATCAATACATCGAGCATCTGCAAAAAAATTATATAATACAATTTTATGGATGGAGTAAATGAAACTATTTAAAGGATGACGCCAATACCTTGGCTGAAACTAGCATTGTCCTCACGACAATATCTAGAAGGTCTTTGTTGAAAACTGAAATTCCACCAACTATAATAGACCTAAAACAGAACATATATAAGCTTGGGTTTGGTTGAAATATTTTAGCCAGCTAAGTTATCCAAATCACCAAATGCACAGACATCAAATGAACTGCTTAACCGGCTACTACTACCCATAGCCGGCCACATATATAAATTGAGCAAAATAAAAAAAGATACATCGGTGTATGACGACTTACGTAGCCATGTTCAAAATACCAACAAGCTTTTTGAACTTCGAAGGGTAATCTGTTGTGGCATCCTTGTTGAGAGCGCCAAGTTGTGCCTCTCAAAACCGATTTAGGATGCGTTTGTCGCACTGATAAACACCTACCAATTACTTAGGGACTGCCCTAAGACAATTGGTTTTTTTCTAATGGGCTTCAGGGCATCAGTTTTAAGATCATCTGAAGAAACTGGTGGCTCATCATCATCTTCCATGGGCTCATCATCTTCTTCAGCCATACGGTCAGCAGTTTCAGTTACCGTTTGCTGCCCTTCTTGAGTCAATCCAAGAGAGAAGGAAGGCTGTTGAAATAACAACCAAGGCTCAAGACCCTGAGAGTATGTGGTAAGTATGTAAGACTTCTATTAATTTAAAATCAGTGAAAGATTTACTGAAAATTCATCTTCATAGACATTTTGATTGTCATATGGGCCTTGTTCATTGTTAGCATGGTCGATCAAGGGGCTCTGGTTGTTGTTGAGGTCCTCATTAACAATATCAGCATCCTCCACATCATCGACTTGGGATGTATCGGGGTTAGCAGCAGTTATAGTTGATCCCTACACTAGGCATAATGAGAAAGAGGGAGGAAGACATCGCCCTGATAGCTCGTTCTTACCTCTTAGATAGATGCTAAGCGATTGTGGTATGCTGGAATTTTCCCATACTGGAAACATGTTATCATGGGTAGGAAAGAGAGAACGAGGAGCAACTATTAGATGCCGTTTTGACAGAGCCGTTGGAAATAAGGATTGGCACGAGAAATTCCCTCACTCTACTGTTAAGTATATAAGGTTATGGGGATCGGATCATCGTCCGATCCTAGCAGATATTCTCAAAAAAAACAATGAGGAAGGCGAAGAAGTTAAAATTCGATAAGAGGTGGCTGGACAACGAGGAACTAAGATAAGTAATTCTTGATGGTTGAAAATTCCCAGATCTTCCTCTGAACGAGAGTATTATGGAACATATATCGAGCTGTCGAAAAACATTGGGCGAGTGGAGGAGACAGCACAACGTGAACTCAGACAAACTAGTGGAGAAACTTAAAGAAAATGTGGAGGGCATGTACTTGAATGATGATGCTACAACCGAGAAAATAGCAGAAGCCTTGAAGGAACTCTCTATGCTCTTAAGGCATAAGAGATGTTCTGGAAGCAAAAAAAAAGTAGTATTTTGGCTGAGAGAAGGCGACAGGAACACAATTTTTTTCCATGCATTGACAAAGCAAAGGACAGCGACAAATAAGATCACACAACTATTAGATGCAAATGGGAGTATTGTGGAGGATGAGGAAGGTTTGATAGCCATTGCTACTAGCTACTTTTGGCAAATTTTTGAATCCTCTAGTCCCAGAAGATATAGAAGTTGCTCTTTCTGAGGTATCCACAACGATTATTGAGTAAATAAATAACAATCTCACACCTACGATAAATGAATGGGAAGTCAAATTAGCTCTCTTTTATATGCATCCGGAGAAGGCCCTAGGATCAGACGGGATGACAACTTTTTATCAGAAGTTATGGGATATTGTAAAGGAAGATTTAACTCATATGGTTAATCAGTTCATTTTCAATGAAACGATGGTGAATGGTTTAAAAGACATAAATATCTGCCTTATCCCAAAGACAACTAAGCCTAACGATATATCCTAATTCTGGCCCATTAGCTTGTGCAACGTTAGTTACAAGATAATCTCTAAGGTCTTATACCAGAGATAAAAAAGTTCTACCGGATAGAATTTCAGAAACCCAATCAACCTTGGTTGCTGGGAGACAGATCTCAAATAATAGTATGATTGCCCAAGAAATGTTCCACGCTCTGAGAACTAAACCAAGCGGAAGAAATAAAAGAATGGCCATTAAGACAAACATGAGTAAAGTGTAGGACATAATGAAATGATCGTTTATTAAAGCAGTTATGCGCAAAATGGTATTTTCTGAAATATGGATTACTTGGATAATGCGATGTATTACCTCAGTGAAATACAAGGTGCTTGATATAACCTATTTATTACCAGTTTTAGGCCATGTTATATGCTCTATTTAGAGTCTATTATGTGTGTTTAGGCTATGTTTTAGAGAATTTAAAGGTCCATGAACATTTTGGAGATATATGAGATACTTGGAGCTTTTGGAGTATCTAGAGGAGAAGAATCAGTAGCTGATCATCTAGGGAGTCGACAAAGCCATCGATCGATGGAATACACTTGGTGTCGACCGATGATTAAAGCTCAAGATCGATTGATGTAGCATACATGCCATCGATCGATGACAGACGGTGATCAAAAATCCAAGTAAGAATGACAAAAATACCATGGATGAGTTTTGACCTAAATTTATAGTTTATATTTATGTCTTGAGAAAGACAGCAAAAGAGAGAGAAGTTTAACACATCATTTTAGTTCTGTTCATTTTGTATTAGGGTTAGGAGAGAAAGGAGAGACTCCTTCAGAGTCCTCCTGGAACTCTTTTGGTTTTATTTTATATTTCATATTTATTTCATCTATGATTTCTGTGATAAAGATCATGTTTGAGTAGTTATCAATTAGATTTATGGTTGAATGATAGCAATCATGGATTAGCCCAAAAATAGGATTGCTAGGTTAAGTTAATATATATCAGTTGAGTTGTGCTAATGCTTGCATTCTAGAGTAGCTAACTAGGATCTCGATGATAGGACATGGATAACTACTAGATTAGATTTTGTGCCATAATAAATTATGTTGAATTAGGCTGTTAGGCACATGCGAGAGCTGGTATAATAAGTCTGGTGGACTTATTAAATCTCGCCCACACTTCTTTCTGATTTTACTATCGATCGACACGATGCCTTAACCGTCGACCGATGGTGTTTCCTTTTGCTCGCAAACGAGAGTTGGAGTTAAAAGGGTCATGATAGTTAACATTTGAGTTCTACTATATTTACATTTACGTGCTTCTTATCCTCTATAATTCATTTAGCTTGAAACCTAGATCTAGCATATTTACATTCATATTTACATTTATTTAATTAATAGATTATTTCAATATTTGCATTAGTAGCATATTTCCATATTGCATCCTACTTCTTGACAAGGAATATTTCCTTTAAATTGATCGTTCACCACCAATATATATATTTACCTAGCTTAGTCTTTAGAAATAAAATCTATTGTGTGCCTTTGTTCTCTGTGGATTAGATCCCTAAGTACTACACTACACTTGATCTCTCCTGGCAAGAGTATTATTGTGTGTGTTAAGATTAGGGTTAATTTGATAGTTAATTGTTTAGGATATTTATACTCTGTTAGAACAATAAACAACACACCATGTCAAATTTGGCGTCGTTGCCGGGAGCATTGATTGCCATTAGATTTAATTTATAGGATTTAGTCTAGGTTTATTACTAATTTTAAGTTACTAATAATTTTTCTTTTCCTTTGTTTTCAGGTACATGTAAAGAAGCACCATGAGCAATAAAGGACAAGAACTAGCATTATTCTCTGACCCTGGCAGACTTGAACACACGATCCGCAAAGATAGACGACAAGCATCGATCGACAGCACTAGTACCACGTCGACCTGACACTTCTTCACGGACCATATCGACCATCATCTGAACTCCACCGTCGACCAACATTGATAACATAGCATCGATCGACATCAACTGACCGCATCGATCGACAGAAGTAGACGAGTTCAGATGGTTGCAACTTTGATACTGATTAGGGATGAGAATGGAGACTTGCATGACCTCGAGGGTCATCTGTGTAATGCAGCAGATCAAAGAATCAAGGAGGCTGGACAGAAGCACCACATCAACGTATTGATTGATGATGATTTTTGGCAGGGGTTAAGAGAGAAAAACTCCAAAAAGGAGATTTTCGTGTGGAAAGTTCTATGTCATTCGACAGTTCACATTGGTGTTGATCGACATCAAGTAATGAGCATCGATCAACAACAGATCCTGCAGTATCAGCAGCTTTGTGTGAATCGACCAACGTCGATCGATACAGACACGAAACAATCGACCGACAAAGATATAGAAGCATCTATCAACGCATATCATTCAGCATCGATCGACATATGAGAAAGTCGGTTCGATTACCAAGCATCAATGCCAGTTTGATTATGCGTCCAACCACGACAGGTTCAACACATAATACTGATACATCTGAAGCCATGAATCTTGATAGAGAAGATGAAGGTCATTCTAAGAGGAAGCAAAAGATCCCCAAACATCAAAGCAGAGAAGCCAATGAAAAAGAGATGGATACCTTTGTTAAAAGAGTCTTCAAAATTCCTTTAGACATCCTTTTGATGAAGCTTACTATACACACATGTTGTGGATGTTTTCAAGGAATCAAGGGAGATATAAGAAGATATAGAGATCACATTCAATCATCTCAGAGAAAGGATGGAAGAGAGGAGTTGTCTGAAGAAGAAAACTGACCATGGGAAGTTTGTGGTGCCATGTTTGATCAAAGGCAACGAATAACCCAGTGCCCTCTGTGATACTAGATCATCAGTAAGCATCATGCCAAAAACTATGGCAGAGGAGCTTAACCTAAAAGTAGAACCCTACAATGATTCTTTCACATTTGTGGACTGCTCAAAAGTGAACTCATGAAGGATAGTAAAAAATGTTCCAGTGCAAATAAACAACACCCTAGTCCTAGTAGACTTTCATGTGATGGACATCCAAATTGATTGGAACTCTTCACTACTACTTGGGAGAGCATTTATGGCTACAGTGGGAGCCATCTGCGATATGAAGCAAAACATGTTGTATACATCCTTAATTGACCAAAACATTTTCTATGAACCTGTCAAAAATAAGAGCAAGGCTACTTTGATTAAGTTTTCTAATGATGCAGAACTTGTGGCCACATACTTCTGCAATTATGAGTTCAACGAGGAGCCTGAAGATGGAGCATCAATCGACACCCAACCCAAAGAATCGATCGACGCGTTTGTTGTTCAGCAATCGGTCGACACCCACCCTTTGTTATCGATCGACGGTCTAACCCCATAACCGATCAACACCTGCCATGCAGATAGATGGCAATTACATCCCAGCCTACCTCCAGCACGACGAAGACTACAGAGAAGAAGAGCTAATCGAGTGCCGTGGTATTGCAATGGAAGGGGCTGCTATTTTCAAGTTTCCCATCAACTCGGAAAATTGCCATCGATCGACGGCAATCATTCGCCATCAATCGATACTGACAAAGAAGCAGAGTCGGAACTAGATTCAGATGATGGCAGAATGCTTGCAATGGCCAATGGAGCTGGAAATCTGTTCGGGCAACAACTTGGTAATCAAGCATCGATCGACGGCCACCATACACCATCGATCGATGGAGAAGGAGAGCTGATTGAATATCACGACCTAGTATTAGAAGACGCCAGTTGTGCAAAAATGGATAAACACGCATTGATCGATGCACCTCATTTAGCGTTGATTGACATTGGAAAACAAAAGAACGAGCCGATCCGTAATATTCCATTCACATCTCCACATCTTAGATCGATCGAGAACACACAGCGTGCATCAATCTACAGCACCCTTCCGAAGTTCCACAAACTTTGTACTTCAACTACCTATAATCTGGAGAGTTCAACATCGATCAACGGGATTCACCCAGCATCGGTCAACAGTTGTATCGAGCATGGTACGAGAGCATATAATGCTAAGGACGGAAGAATTTTCCTTTGAGAAAAGAAAGATGAGTATGGCATCTACAAAGATGAGAATGGTAATGCACGAGCTACAAACGGAAGAATAGTGAATGTGCAAGCTGAAGACATCAAAGCAGTTCTAGAGAGAGCTATTATGTTTGAGCAGAGCTACATACGTTTACCAGAACATGCAGCAAGGATTAGTATGGCTATGGAGAATCAAATGACATACAGCATAGCAGAGATTGATGATATTGTGCATGAGATCTACAAAGCTCAAGAGATGTCACTGGATGAGTTCTACACGAAGCTGATGATGTCTACTATCCTATAGATAAGTGCCTCACCGGTTTGACTACACACATGGATGATATGAAGCAAGATTTGGATACTATACAACAGCTTGCGTTTAGGCCAGACAAACAAGCATCGATCGACGGCACCCTACGACCATCAATCAACACTGAAGCCAACATACAAAAGACAACAGTAGAAACACAATTGGAAGATAGGTTTGATGAGATTGCATTTTCTCATAGCCTAATAAAGAAAGACATTTCTCAATAGATGGAAGATATATCAGAGACTACAGTTGCAAGACTTAGAATGCTACATCGCAGTATTGAGAACCTACAAAGAAGAATGCATTCAATGGAGGTTGCTAGAGAGGTTACAAAGACTGAGAAAACCATAAGTGATGAAGCAATAAAAAGCTTTATTGGTACATGGTTTCAGATGAGCAGAGAAGATGTAGACACTTGTTTTTCAAGTGTTGATCCACCTCCATACTAGTCAGAAATTTCAAACGTCAAGCTTAAGATTATAACCAAGCGCTGAGTGGGAGGCAACCCACTGTTTAGTAAGTTTTAATTATTTTTTTGATTATATTAGTCTAATTTTAGATTTTATTATATTATTACAATATTTTTTTTAAAGAAAAAGGAACATGAGTCTGCACAGAGCATCGATCGACACTTGATCATTGTCGATCGACGGAGTAACCTTAGCATCGATCGATCGTCATTTAACTGTATCGATCGATCGTCATTTAACTGTATCGATCGACGGTCACCATCAACAAGCAGGTATACCATTTTTCCTTTTTTAAATTTTTTCTTGTGGTTTAATTTCTTCACCAATCTCAGACTAAATAACAATGGTAATAGTGTTGTTTAAGTTTGGAGGAGGTTTACTAATATTGTTTTCTATTTTGAGTTTTATACTTATAAAAATAGAGTAGAAACTTATAGGTGCAACGTCGATCGACACCATAGAGTCACCATCAGTCGACAATGGATCGCGACCATCGATCGACACAAAATACCTTACATCGATGGACACTCTATTATAGAGTCTGGTATCGAGGTTCTCTCTTAACTATTTACTTATGATTTAAATTTTCCTAACCAATCTGGGGCGGATTACACTAGGGACAATGTAATTTAAGTCTGGGGGAGGTTCGCTAACGCTACTTGATTTGTTTTGAGTTTTATTTGCTATATATATATTTTTTCAAAAAGTTTTATTGAGTCAAAAAGGGATTATGATAAATATTTATTATTGACTAACCACACTTTAGCACCATTTTTAGAAGGTTGTTTGCAGAGATTACTAGAGATACTAAAGTGGATCATCCTGCCACTATACCACACTTGCTTAGAAAGTTTGAAGGAACCAAAGTTGATTTCCAACACTAATCCTAACATTATTAGCTTGTTTTGGGGCTTGATATACACCGGATCAGATTCCTTCTGCAAGTCTGTAGGTACAAGTCATTGCACCTTTGGTTCCCTTCTCTCTCTCTTCAGCATTACTTAAAAGCTTAAAAGATTGAGATGACTTCCCGAGATGCAGAGGGGTAGGTACATTACCAATGACCTCATTATTCTAATTCAGAGGAATGATCACACATTGTTGGAAGCGAGAGATAAGTAAATTACCAATGACCCTATTATTCGCCTACAATTTTGCCCAAAAAATCAAAAGAAAAATCAAAAGAAAAAAAAATATAAATAAAAAAAGAAGAAATCTAAAAAGATTCAGAGAAGAGAGAAAAAGGGATCAAAGAGGACTTTGTGCCTAGTTGTTCACATATTTGCAGAGGTAAGAATTCATGTGTCCTTTGACCGATACTCTCAACGTAACGCATGCGCTTTTATTTTATGCAAAGAAATTAGATCAGTAAAGGGGCGAGTCAAGCTAGTATTTGGTTACTATACTAGGATAGGGTACATAAATTTTCTTTGTGATTGACTTGATAGGATGTGGTTGCAACAAAGTATGGTGATAGTTATACTTAGATATTATATATGTGAGTCTCCACTTTTCAAAACCTCTTTTCAGATTTGTTTGTTTGAGGATAAGCAAAAGGTTAAGTCTAAAGAGTTGATATAGCCTATTTATTACCAGTTTTAGGTCATGTTATATACTCTATTTAGAGTCTATTATGTGTGTCTAGGCTATGTTTCAGAGTATTTACAAATCCATGAATATTTTAGAGATATATGAGATACTTGGAGCTTTTGGAGCATCTAGAAGAGAAGAATCAGTAGATGAACATCTAGGGAGTCGATAAAGCCATTGATTGATGGAATACACTTGGCGTTGACCAATGATTAAAGCCCAAGATCGATCGATGTATCACACATGCCATCGATTGATGACAGCCGGTGATCAAACCCCAAGTTAGAATGACAAAAATATCATGGACGAGTTTTGACCTAAATTTAGGATTTTATATTTATGTCTTGAGAAAGACAGAAAAAGAGAGAGAGAAGTTTTACACAACATTTTAGTTCTATTCCTTTCGTATTAGGGTTAGGAGAGAAAGGAGAAACTCTTTCAGAGTCCTCCTGGAACTCCTTTGGTTTTTATCTATTTTATATTTTATAACTATTTCATCTATGATTTATGTGACAAAGATCATGTTTGAGTAGTTATCAATTAGATTTAGGGTTGAATGATAGCAATCATGGATTAGCCCAAAAATAGGATTACTAGGTTAAGTTAATATCTATCAATTGAGTTGTGCTTAATGCTTGTATTCTAGAGTAACTAACTAGGATCTCGATAATAGGACATGGATAACTACGAGGGTAGATTTTGTGCCATAATAAATTATATTGAATTAGGTTGTGAGGCGCATGCGAAAGATGGTATAATAAGTCTGGTGAACTTATCAAATCTCGCCGACACTTCTTTCTGATTTCACCGTTGATCGACACCAGGCCTTAGTCGTCGATCGGTGGTCTTTCCTTTTTCTCGCATACGAGAGTTGGAGTTAAAAAGGTCAGAATAGTTAATATTTGAGTTATAGTATATTTACATTTTCGTGCTTCATATCCTCTATAATTCATTTAGCTTGAAACTCTAGATCTAGCATATTTACATTCATATTTATATCTAGTTAATTAATAAAATATTTAATATTTGCATTAGTAGCATATTTCCATATTGCATCCTACTTCTTGACAATGAATATTTCCTTAAATTGATTGTTCACCACTAATATATATATTTACCTAGCTTAGTCTTTAGAAATAAAAATCTATTGTGTGCCTTTGCTCTCTGTGGATTCGATCCCTAAGTACTACACATGATCTCTCTTTGCGAGAGTATTATTGTGTGTGTTAAGATTATGGTTAATTTGATAGTTAATTGTTTAGGATATTTATACATTGCTAGAATAATAAACAACACACCATGTCAGTGCTCATGATGGTCAACCACGGGAAAATATTGTTCTAGGGAGAGGTCTACGTCAAAGAGATTATTTGTCTTCTTTCATCTTTATTTTATGCACGGAAGCATTCGTTAGCCTTTTTAATCATGCAGAGAACCAAGGAAAGATAAAAGGATGTCTGTTACATGCGCATGTCCTTCAGTATCCCACCTTCTCTTTGCTAATAATAGCTTTTTGTCACGCAAAGACACGTGAATGTGAAGAAGTGATGAAAATGATCAGGAAATATGGACAAGCATCATGACAATGTATTAACTTTGGAAAATCCTCTATACTCTTTGGTAAGAAAATTAATGCAAACGTGAGACATCACATCAAAGATACTCTTGGAATCCAGAATGAAGGGGGAATGAGAACGTACCTTGGAATTCCAGAAGATATTAATGGATCCAAATGTAAACTATTCACTTTTCTGAAGGATAAGCTAATGCATAGAGCTAATGGATGGACGAATAAATAGTTCTCGAAAGGAGAAAAGGAAGTGTTGATCAAATCTGTCTTGCTAGCTCTCCCGACATATGTTATGTCTAGTTTTTTGCTCCCATTGGAGATATGTGAAAATCTTGCATGTGTCATTGCACAATTCTGATGGAGTTCAAAACCCCTCCTGCCCCCCCCCCCCCAAAGAGAGGAATTCACTGGGCAAAGTGGGAGAAGGTCTGTCTACCAAGAAAGGAGGGTGGGATTGGTTTCTGTATGATCCATGAGCTTAACCTGACTTTACTAGCAAAGAAACTATGGAGGCTAGTTAAGTACCCAAACTTGTTGGTGACAAGAGTATTGAGGAGAAGATACTACAGAATGAGTTCGCCTTTGCAGACAATCTCTGTAAGCAGTTCATCGTACGTGTGGACCAGTATTTCAGCAGTACGCCAGCTATTGTTATGAGGAATCAGATATAAGATACACTCATGATATGAAGTCAAGGTATGGCAGGATCCTTGGATCCCTACACTACCAGCTATGCCGGCTCGTCCCTTGGCACCGGTTTTGCATCCAAACATGAGAGTTAGCGACCTGATTAACCATGAGTCAAGGAAATGGAATGTTGAGTTACTGGCGGGCTATGTTGCCTTTGAAGATATACCCTTCATAGGAGTTTGGCCATAAGCTCAACTCATCACCCCGACACTTTTTGTTGGAATTACACTAAGAATGACCAGTACACAATTAAATCAGGATATTGGGTAGCTCGCAATTTGTTGAAGGGTGAGGAAGAGAAGGAGGTACTCGAATTCAGTATAACTAAGCTTCAAGCCTTTGCTTGGACGTTAAAATCCCCAAAGAAGATATGTTAGTTATCTTATATGGCAATTTATAACAGATTTTGTGGCAGTAACAAAGAATTTGATAAGGCGTAACATGACATGCGGTAAATATTGTCCATAATGCGGGAAACCTAGAGAATTTGTTACTTATGCAATTTTTGAGTGTCCACTAGTCATGCAAGCTTGGTCTTTATCAGCGACACCTTCGAGTCCAAATATATTTCCTTTCTCAAGTATCTATGCTAATATAGATTACCTATTTTGGAGAAAGAACAACATTGTTGAGCCTGATTTAGATAGAAATCCTTATCCATGGATAATTTGGTACATTTGGAAGGCAAGGAATGATAAAATTTTTAGGGGAATTGATAGGGATCCTTTGGAGCTAGTTCGATATGCAGAGTGTGAGTGTCATGCCTGGTTCAATGCAAACGAGATGGTTCCACCACCTCCTCAAGATGACGAATCTCAAGTCTTAAGCTTGAGTCATATATGTATGATAGACGGATCATGGACATCTACAACACATTTCAGTAGGTGTGAATGGGTTTGGATGGACAGCTTGGGGAAGATTCAACTTATGGGAGCACAAAATTATATCTGTTGAGAGTTTGCCTTATATTCAGAAGTGGAAGCATTGAGTTGGGCGATAGAGAGTATGCTTCAGCACTGACATATTAAAACTTCGGAACAAACTGCATGGATTTGATTACTATGATCAAGGAGCTCCATGCTTGGCCAAGCTTTGCAACATAATTGGAGAGAATAGAAACCTTGCATATATGTTTTCCGGACTTCAAGATTATTCATAGTGATGGCAAATGAGTTGGCCCGCGTCCATTTGACCCGCCCCGCTGCGGAATAGGTTTTATGCGGTTCTCAGCGGGTCGGTCCGCCGCGGGACGCGGTACCAGGAAGAGATGACCAATCCCGTCCCGCCTATTGCACAGGCTCTTGCGGGTCAGGCCCGCGGGTCACCGAACAGTCACATGCCTCATTTGAAACTTTCTTCTTCCTTGAAAATAATGTGTAAAGAGTTTACATTAGTAACTGCAGAGAATGAAGATAAGAATAAATGCACTATTAATTGATTTTTTGAACATGGATGCTACTTAATTAGATACATGTTTGAGGAAGTGATGTAGTGGTGTGTTCTGTACCAAAACAGAGCTTTCTGTACAAAAGCAAGGTTATAAGTTCTTACCGAGAAGAATTGAGATGTCGTGGGACCAAGAATCTGCAGAGGTCAAAACATGATTCATTAAACTAGTGTATTAAACTAGTGTATTGATAATTCATTAAACCCACTTAGAAAAACATCATAGATTAAAGAAACAAATCTATTTACAAAAGAAGAAAACTACTCACATCGTAGATACAAATCTGGAAGAGGGTAAGAGCTGTCATTCAGACAGCATGTATTGAGAATGCAACATCATTTGCAGCCACAGGTATCATCTGGCGAATATTTTAAAACCATTCAAGTTAAACAAAAATCTGATAGGAAAGGAATAAAAAGCAGAGAGAAGGAGAGAGAGACCTCTTTGTCTCCATAAAGGTCAAAGTATTGTTTCTGAATAAAGGGGCTAAAGTTGAGGCAGACCTTGTAGATCATATAGAATGAATGCTTTGTGAAATTCAAAAGCGCAAAGTCGAAGTTCAATCCAACAACACTTCAAAAACAAAAATATATACAAAATCAAATTCTGACACAAAACCCATAAAGAAAGAAAGAAATCTCTATAGAGGATATAAGAGGGAGATAGATACCTTTTCCTTTTGAAATTCAAAAGCAACTGAGGGTAGAAGCTAATCGACCACGAAACAAACGTGATCCATCGACGATCTCGTACGAGATTTCTAGGGGAATCAAATTCCACGAAGACAGTGACTCTCGCTCTTTGACTTTCAGAGATGGATAAAATGAAACGGTTCTTTGTTTGTCCCGCAATACCGCTTCAGCCCGACCCGCAAAAAGCTCAATCCCGTGACGGACAGGACCGCGAGGCCCACTAACTTACGGGCCTAAAATTTTGTGACCAATCCCGACCCGCAATGAGTTTTAATGGGCCGGGCCCGCGGGCCTGTGATCTTAATGCCATCTCTAATTATTCATATTCTATGAGCGCAAAATCAGATTTCAAATTCATTACTTGAGACGACAAAGTCTTTTCATAAAGAACTTTATTTTATTGGTTGTTCTATTTCAATTTGGTTACTTAGACCATTTTAAGTTTGAGTAATAGAATCGTTTTTCGTTTGTTAAAGAAAAGAAAAAAAAAACTAAAGTACTCAAATTTGAGTAATGAAATAAAAGAAAAGTTTGAACAACAAGAAAAAAAAAAGTTTATCACTAGCATTACGGTTACTGCTCCACCAAATCGAGTAGTTAAGTTTTGATTTAAAAAAAAAGAAAAATGTTTGTAATATTATTCATTTATCATATATTTGGGTAAATAAAATTATTAATTGATTATTACCACTGAATGAGAACATAGATATCATCGAAGGTCCTCCCAGCTCACAAACAGCTCTGAGAGGATCCAAGTTTTTTTTTTTCTCACTCGTTCCATCGATGGCGGCTCTTTCGACATCTCTCTCTCTTTCCAGGAATACTCAACAACTCCATCCTTCATCTGGTATGCATCCGAATTTGAGATTCTATCGTTTATTTGAAGCTAGCCACAGTTGTGATTTAGTGCTGCGAATCTCAGGAACCAGATTGCTTTTTCTACTTTGATTTCTATTTTTTTCCCCAAAATCAAATTAACTCTCAGTTTTAGAGTTGGCAGTGACGAGCGTTCACTGAATTATTTTTGTAAAAGTGAGCAACTTTCTCGATCCAGTAATCTTTGTTCCTTCTCCTTCAATTTGATGCTAGGCTTTTCTCTGAACCCAATTGCTCCTCGTCGTGTCAACGTTTCTTTCGGGCTGAACCCTTCTAGAAAGATCCAGTTTTCTGCTCCCAGAAGCAAAAGGATCCCAACCATCCAATCAGCATACAGGTTTAACTTTTACCCTTTTCAGGATCTGATGAATCAATACCAATCTTTTGTTATTGTTTAGTAATTGATAGTGCAATGTCAATCTTTATCTTGCAGAGATGATGACAGTTCAGGCAGTACTGGCCTATTTGTGGGAGGCTTCATTTTGGGCGGGCTCATAGTCGGTGCTCTTGGATGTGTTTATGCACCACAGGTTGTTATTCTCTTTCACATACATGGTTTGTTTAGTTGAGATCCCTCTTACAGTTACCTCAATGTGTGCAAACTTTATTATTTCAGATCAGCAAGGCTATAGCTGGAGCAGACCGAAAGGATCTCATGAGGAAATTGCCTAAGTTCATTTATGATGAGGAAAAAGCTTTGGAGGTGACTTGAAAACACACATCATTTTTCTCTTTTTTCTTATCACTTATTAACAGCACTGTGTATTTTGCCTTAATGCAGAAAACTCGCAAGGTATTGGCTGACAAAATTGCTCAGCTCAACTCTGCTATTGACGATGTCTCCTCTCAGCTTAAATCAGAAGACACTCCTAATGGTGCAGCTCTAAGCACCGATGAAGTCGAGGCTGCAGCCTGAAATAATCTCATCTGTTTTAGGATACTGGAACAAATTGTGGGTCATTGTTACTTGTTGTTGTTTGCTGTTTCTGTGTAATTTTGTCCAAACTTTTCCTCCATCTCCTTCAAACCACTACCATTGTCTTGTCTGTTTTTCCATTAGACTATATATGTTGAACGATATATCATCATTTCAGATTCCTTACGCGAAAGATGACTTGGAAACAGTTTTTCTTTTTTCTTTTTTTTTTTATAAATAAGAGATACCTTTGAGGACTATTAATCAATGGCTCACATAATCTTATCCCCAATTGTATCTTACCTACGTAGTAACCACATATTCATTTGCTTCACTAACAACCACAGGTTGCTTTTTATCAAAATCAAAGATGTGAGGATGCATGTATATATGTCACTCCTCAAAATTTTGATTAGCATCCTTTGCCTGTTTCTCTTCTTGTTTCACTTGCAACCATGGCCACACATTCAGCTCTTGCCGTCTCCAGAATCCCCGTCAAACCGAGGCTGCAGTCTAAGAGTGCCATTCACTCTTTCCCGGCTCAATGTTCCTCCAAGGTAATCTTCCTTACCTAGCACATACCCTGTGTGTGTGTGTGTTACGGTTTGTTAATCTCTTTTCTCTTGTTGCTAAACCACACAGAGGCTAGAAGTGGCTGCATTTTCCGGCCTGAGAGTCAGCAATAACGGTGGGGAAGCATCTTTCTTTGATGCCATAGCTGCACAAATCACCCCCAAGGTGACTCACTGATTCAGTAACTTTATTGTTATGAAAGTGCATATATATGATGATGATGATGATGATATATTATTAGGCTGTGGCAACATCCACTCCTGTTAGAGGAGAGACAGTGGCAAAACTGAAGGTCGCCATTAATGGGTTTGGAAGGATTGGTAGGAACTTCCTCAGGTGTTGGCACGGCCGCAAGGACTCTCCTCTCGAAGTTGTTGTGCTTAACGACAGTGGTGGTGTCAAGAACGTAAGCTGCTAATAAAATTTTAGCATATTTGATCTCTCTTTTTTTGACCTTGTTGAAATGTTGTAGGCATCCCACTTGCTCAAGTATGACTCCATGCTTGGAACCTTCAAGGCCGATGTGAAAATAGTCGACAATGAAACTATCAGCGTTGATGGCAAGCTCATCAAAGTCGTCTCAAACAGAGATCCTCTTAAGCTTCCATGGGCTGAGCTCGGCATTGACATTGTCATCGAGGTGAATGTTCTATCTTAAAGCTGCAAATGATATGATTCGCATGCAAAGGAACCTAACTAATCGAAAGAGATGTATATATATAAATCAGGGAACAGGAGTGTTTGTTGATGGGCCAGGAGCAGGGAAGCACATTCAAGCTGGAGCCTCAAAAGTGATCATCACAGCACCAGCTAAAGGCGCTGATATCCCAACCTATGTTGTGGGAGTCAATGAGCAAGACTATTCTCATGACGTTGCTAACATCATTAGGTAAAAGTTTAAACAAACAAAGACCATAAAATTAGTTGTTAAGAGTATTCACGTTTCATTGTCGGTTGTCTTGGCAGCAATGCATCATGCACCACCAACTGTTTGGCTCCCTTTGCGAAAGTTTTGGATGAAGAATTTGGTACACACTAATTTTCTCAACTATCATTACATGTTGACAATGGTTTCTTAGCTTACTCAATTACAGGAATCGTCAAGGGGACAATGACAACGACACACTCTTACACTGGAGACCAAGTAAAAATCGATCATTTGAACTACTTATCACGATAATACATTAATCCAAACAATGGTAACGTATCTTTGCAATGTTTCAGAGGCTCCTAGATGCATCACACAGGGACCTAAGGCGTGCAAGAGCTGCAGCACTGAACATTGTACCTACTAGCACAGGTGCAGCAAAGGCGGTGTCGTTGGTGCTCCCCCAGCTGAAGGGTAAACTCAACGGCATTGCACTCCGTGTGCCGACCCCAAACGTCTCTGTGGTTGACCTTGTTATAAACGTTGAGAAGAAAGGTTTGACAGCTGAAGACGTTAACGAGGCCTTCAGAAAAGCGGCCGCTGGACCGCTCAAGGGCGTTTTAGACGTTTGCGACACGCCACTTGTCTCTTGTGACTTCAGGTGCTCTGATGTCTCAACCACCATTGACTCTTCCCTCACAATGGTCATGGGTGATGATATGGTCAAGGTCGTCGCCTGGTACGACAACGAGTGGGGTTACAGGTAAACGATAATACATTAAGCAATTATATGATTTACATTATATTCTTTACCTTTACCCTTAACTTCAGTGTTTTCTTCAGAAAGGAACGGAACCCACGAATTTTTGTTTTTTCAAACAAAATTCTTTTGTGAGATGTGACTTTTTTAATTAGTACATGCACTATAACGTAATTTGGGCACTTTTTAGACTTTTGATTTTCTTATATTTTAATTTTCTTTTACCTCACAGATAGCATGATCTTCATATTTTTTAAAGAAAATATTATTTTTTTCAGATGATACACCATTTTACATACTGTTAATGCTGAATTTCATTTAAAATGCACCAAAGAATGTGTCCGCATAATGTTTTCGACTTCACCACTACATCAGTTTGCAAATATGTCTCGTCTCCTAAGAAGTTCTTTTTACCTGATTAACATTTTTTATATAAATTTTTTATCTTTCTACAAGTAATTAGAGTTTGAAACATTTAGTGACTAAATTGTCATATATAATTTTAATGATGTAGCCAAAGAGTAGTGGATTTGGCTCACCTAGTGGCTGCCAAGTGGCCGGGAGAGGTTGCTGCCGGAAGCGGAGACCCTTTGGAAGATTTCTGCAAGACAAACCCAGCCGACGAGGAATGCAAAGTCTATGAAGCTTGATTCCAATCTTTTTCTCCAAACTGTTTCCGACCAATCCGTACCTCTTAAAACTCTATCATATATTTCGTTTTCTTTCTTTTTACTATTATATCAAAAGGCAATGTATGCAATACCCATTCCTTTTCATTGCCTCATGTGCGATCTCGACCATACTATAATTTCAATGTTATGAGCGAAGAAAATATACTTTTCTACCAAAAAAAAAAAGAAAAAAATATACTTTTGAATTAGGGATTAATTATTATGAGATTTTAAAAGTTAGGAGATCGAGTTGAAAGAAAAACTACTGAATATGGTAGAATAGTTGGCTAGTGGTGAAACATTGACCCTGTTTTTTTGTGTTTTTTCTTCAATTTGGGGAAAAATGATTCACGCCATAGGATTATAAACAGAGGTTGGTCTTGAACCAGTGGTGGGATTATTATGCCTCGAGGCAAAATCCATATTGGCAAATATTTATGCATGTTTTTTACTTTCTTTCTTTTTGAAAAAAATGTTTTTTTACTTTTTGATATGCAACTTTTATTATTAAATATGTAGAAAATATCATCAAGCATACTTTGATAAATAAATTTATTGGCAGATTAAGAAATTTGGAAAAAAATTATATCTCTAAGTTTTTTTCCAAAATCTATATATAATATTCTGTTTAAAATATATATTTTGAAATCTACTATTATTTAAAATATTTTAGTCAAGTAGATTTTGAATGGGTTTTTAGTGACTGCAATTTAAAGTTTATGATTTCCAGTTCTCCATTCTCACAGATAAGCCAAAAGATCACTAAAATTCAAATATTTTGACACTATACATTTTCTATAATTTGTACGCTTTGTTGAATTTCAACCGTTCATAGTTTCCACAAAAAAGAAATTTGTTTTTATGTTTCATTCTTTCTTTTTACTTTTTGGTTTTCTTATTTTTTATTTTTTTAGTTACTTTTAAATTTCATTTATTTTGTTTTCAAAGAAAAGTTTTGTGGAAATCTATCATTGTACCTCTCACTTCTTTGCTCTAATCCTTTTTAAAAGAGTTTTCTTTTGGCTTTCGCCATCGGTTACCATCTTTTTCTTTTTTGTCTTTTGGTTATAAGTACCTTTCATCTTTGATAGAATTTTGTTTCCATTCAGTCGGATCTTTTCCTTTGTTAGACAATTTAGGTGTGTTAAGTTTCAACCAATTCAAATTCGCTTATCACTCATATCTCTTTCTGATATGTGTTGAAACTGAATAAAAGTTTCGATCCTTGCATGTGATTTGACTTTCAATAATTATGGAGAGTTAATTGGCTACTTCGTTTTTCAAAGACTACTTAGATCTCCGCTAACCAAAAATGATTTTCTTCAATTTCCGATGAAGATCTTCGGTTTTACAAGTGGAGTATCTTGAGCAAAGGAGAAATAAGGTTTTAGAATATGTGCGGTGATTTCTTGAACATAATATATAGAGCGAGGTCAATCGACGCCTTAGAAAATGTTATGTTTCTTGTACCACCGCCAATTCTTGGATTAAAAGCTCTGAGAAGTGATGAAACGCTGATTAATACTTTCAGTGGCTTCATGCAAGATAAACAAATGATGGTACATAGAAGTTTCGTCATCGAGTGTTGAAGGTGAAGACCGCCGGCGAAAATTCCAGTTAGAAATCATAGAGATGAAGCAGTTTGTTGGTCCATTGTTCTATTGACACATATACGTATATTGTATTTAAAATTTTATCATTTTACGCGTATTGTAAATGTGTCTTGTAAACGAACTACATGTACGGTGTTTGTTTTAATACAAACAAAAAATTAACAAAAAAAAAAGTTTTGTGAGAATAGTTTCTTAATATTTTATAGATGTTGTATAAATATTTTTTAAGTTAAAATATAAAAAGTTAGATCAATATACTTGTAGAAGTTGATAAAATAAATTTTAAAATTATATTATTTATGTTTTTTATTAAATTATTTTTGTTAAATAATTGACGTTTTAAGAACACATATTAGAATCTAGTGTTTTTTAGAAACAAATATTGGGAAATAGATTAAGATTGAATTCATTACTATAAAAGCAAAAATATGTTATATATGTCACAAAAGAAGTTATATATGTCATATGTGAGTGTGCAAGTGTAGTTTTGTGTAAGTTTTGATTACTTGCATTTACTTAATTGAATTAACCTATATGACACACGTACACATCTAACATTAATATTTTCTAAATATCTGTTTAAAATTTTGACTTCAAAAATATTTTTAATATATAAATATACTCACTAAATTAATACTAAAATTATAAAACAACATAAGTGTATTTTCAAATTTTATGTAGATTTTTATATACTTACATTAAATTAATTGAATTAATTTATTTGACACCTACATATCTGATATTAATAATGTTTACCACCAATAGTTTTTTGAACGTGGAGTGATAATGCATTTCAGAATCGTTAAAGTGACCATTTTTGTATTTATAGATTTGACAGTTCCCCATTTATCTCTTCAAATAAAATGGTTTTCCAATATTTGTCACTCGTGTCAATCTGGAAGATGTGTATCCATGTGGAGGGAATCTTTAAAGGAGGTAACTTATGCACCTATACTTTTAGCCTTCTGACAGTCTCTGTTTGTCGGTTTGTCCATTATGGTAGATTATTTGTCAGCATCTTCTGTAGCTGTCTTGGCAATTGTGAAAATTGCGGGATAAAGTCGCCAACATAATTGATTACGCCAAGGAGTTGTTGAACTTGTCGTTTTGTCAGGTTTTCTTCAGAAAAATCGAGAAACGATGTAGCAATATGGGCTTGTGGTGAAAAGTTACCATTTGTAATTTGCATTCCAAGGAAGTTGATGTTGGGCTGGGCTATAACCATCTTTTGGGCCGAGAGCATAATCCATATTCCATAACAATATTTTGAAATTATTAAAGAAGTTGGATGTGTTCCTTCTCATTTGATGAGAATAGAAGGATATCGTCAATATATATCAAAGTTGTATGGAGGAGAGGCTTGAATTTCGGTCTTGAGGCCGAAAGGTAAGACGTTCCATTGAAGATGTCGATTCGGTAGACATAATGCAGTTTTGTAGCTTTCTTCAGGATGAACACCAAGTTACCAGAATCCAGACTTAAGATCAAATTTCGAAAATATTGTTGCTCCTTGAAGATATTGAAGAAGCGTATTTTTGTTCGGTAGCAGAAATTTGATGTCTTGCAGGTACTGCTTATATTCAATGATTAGTCTTAGCTTTCCCTTAGCTTGTTCGGCACGGTTGTTGACGTATAACATTTTGCATGCCCACGGAGAATTTGTTGATAGAACTATTCTTTGTCCTACTAGTTGATCACATTCGTCATTTTCCTGTTTTAACAGTGTAGGTGGCATTCCTGCATGGCTCGCCTTCGTCGAGGTGGTGTGAACGTTTTCTTTGAATGGCAATAAGATGAAGAATTCTGAGTTTAGTCATAGCGGGTTGCTAGATTTTTGGAGGAAATCTGTGTGGGATTCTGCCCATGATATTGTCGTCATCTCTTCTTTGATTTTGGCGAACTCTTGAGAGACCAATCCTTCAATTGTGAATAAACGCGAGATTTGTTGTGAAAGCTTTGTAGAAAATTTTCCATCTTATTCCTCGTGGTTTGATTGAAATATCGAAGGCTTTCTTAAAGGTGTAATATGAATCTCATCCCAATAGTAGTAGATCCTTTCCAGGTACAGTGAACCAAATACTTCAGTAGTGATGTGGCATCCGAGAAAAGGTTCAATTGTTATTGGTTTTGACTTGAGCTTGCACCACGAAACTCTTGTTGATGAGGTAACCACATAGACAATGAAACAATTTTGCGATTTATTATTGTTGTATGGGCTCCGGTGTATATGAATGTGATGGTGTGAATTAGGTCTTCTTGACAAGATGGATCAAAGATTGTCACTGGTATATGTTGAGTTTGTATTTTATCATGTCGCGACAATTTTGTGATCTTCAAAAAACACTCGTCATCTTCATCAGGAGATGGCTATGAAGAATCATCATATTCGTAAGAGAAACCATATATAGCTTTATTGTCGTCACTATCATAAGATAGAACTGACTCCAATAATGGCCGTCAAGATCGATATCTGGTGTAATTTTGGATATCGAGTTGATTAGATACTATTTTTTCTTTGCGGATTGGTTCGGGCAGTTTTTTTTGCAAAATGATCTTCTTTCCGACATTTAAAATTTTTTTTTGCCTTTTTGAAGCTTTGTTTCTTTTGAAAGAACTTCTTGCGCCTGAATTTGGTGGAGTGCTTGGAGAATCGTTTTTTTGAATCTCCGACATTTCTCATGTGTAGCGCACGAGCAAGATTTCTTAGACTTTGAACACTTGATTGATAGATCTGGCCTGACATATATTTTGGATAGTTGCTTTGATTTATCTATGAACTCCATCCATAACTCCTTTTGTTTGCAGAGTTTGTCGAGTGTTCTGAAAACGTATTGCTGGATGTGACTGATGGAAATTCTTCGATTGTTTGTCTTTGATCTCTGATGTATAACTTAGTATGTTGACTAAGATAGTCAC
The DNA here is from genome assembly GCA_012274485.2 of Sinapis alba. Lineage (NCBI taxonomy): Eukaryota > Viridiplantae > Streptophyta > Magnoliopsida > Brassicales > Brassicaceae > Sinapis > Sinapis alba. The sequence continues at coordinate 88,614 of MU105922.1, read as the reverse complement.
CAATGGAGGAGAGATAAACGTGCTTCAGGCTTGGATTGTTGAGGGCGTAGTACCTTTGTATTTGCCTTTCGAAGTGTTTTGCAGGATCAATTTTTCTTAATGAACAACACTTTGCTGAGAAAAACTCTTCTTGTATTTGTTATTTTGGGTGTGTAGGTGTACCGATGAATTCTCTGTTTGATAGACTTGTGCAAGAAGCAATGGTATCATTGTTTGATAGACTTGTTGATGTATGTATTCACCGAGTGAAGTCCAACATTCTTTAAGTGTGCCGGATAATCTTGCGGTGAATTGTTGGATTACCAAATGCAAAGAAAAAGTAATGTCTTCTGAATTTATCCATGCATGGAATTCGTCTAGGCAGTCATTCCATTTGTCGAAGGGAATATCATCGAACGTGAAGACCATAACTTGTGAAGCAAAATGCTTATTTGGCATGTCTTGTCTAGGAGGCGCATAGTTCATTTTTTCAACACTTGAGTAGACTTCATTGATACTTGGCTCTTTTTTGGAGTGTTTGATGCATTTTCAATTGCAAATTATCTTGGTAGAGATTTTTTGTCTGAATCGGTCTTATAATCATTGTAGCTTGTATCGGAGAGGTGATTGATCTTTACAATTGGTTGTGAAGGTCAGGATTGAGGATCTCCTTGAGTTGTTGGCGATTGATCAGATATTTCTGAGGTTTTGCCAAGAGTATCAAGCAGTCTGGCCATCGAAAATTCAATAATTCCAATGTCTTTATCCTTTTTCTTTTTATCTTCAACAGATTTGTGACTGGAAGATGACGTAAGAGTCGGTCTTTTAGTTGGGTTAACTTGGAATTTTGATTCCTTCTATCACTGAGACTTTGGCCTAGTTGGTTTCGTCTTCGGGTAGCTGACTGAAGTTGAGCAATATCAAGATGAAAAGACTTCATCAAAGGATAAAAAACCGGGTAATGGAGATCTTGTCTTTTGAGTTTAATAACCTGAGAGAAATCCATGAGAGTAGGATCATTGATACATAGGCATCCCTGATGATGTACTTCCAAAAGGATAGAAATATGTATATGTTTGTCGATGATTATGAATCATGATTTCTAGACTCCTTTGGAGATCTTTTAGTTGATTTTTTAGGCTAGCCGTGCCTGCTTCTTTATTGCGAAATTGAATTGTATCTACCATCATCTGTTGTGTCATGGACATCTTTCCTAATAGAGATTGTCGTCTATGTATCTATGTTATCGAACCTTGAAGGTTGTGTAACCTTTTGTTGTAACCTTCCGCCAATTAATCAACTTTATGGCTTATCAGTGATAACAGTTGGTTCTGGACGAGGGAATTCTCTGTTTGTCAATTGAGGACTTTTTCTACTTGACTTAGTTGGTTGGGACCAGAAGAGTCGACAGCTTGAGAGAGAATTTTTGGGCTATGAGCGATGTTATTCTTGATGAAATCTTCTTTTGGAGGGAAATCATTCGGATTTACCATCATTACTTGTTGTTTCAGTTCCTCCCTTATGTCAGAATATTGGACTATGAAGTCGTACTTTTCTTCGCCAAACAGACCGACTGAAGTGTCCCCTTTGAGATATCTCTTATATAGCGGTCCTTCTTTTTTTGCTGACGTCTACGAATATTTTCATCGGATTCGTAATTTTGCTTCCATGTAAGCAGTACAAGAGCAAACATCAAAGTACTGGTGGTCATTTTCATCCATAAAAGGGTAGACCATCGTTCCATCTTAACCAAAAGAAATTGGTTTGTGAACTTGTTGTTTTGTTGGACCGTAGAAGTCTCGTTGATCAATTTGTATCGCAAACTAAGTAAACAATTGCTTCCAAAATAACGATGATCGAGGTTTTTCAAATTTTATTTCGGTTGTTCCGTCATTTCGAGAATGAAAGTAAACTTTTGACGATTGAACCGGCGACTAGGTAGCTTGATGAAGTTTTTCATAACTCGCCACCCAAGATTCTGGTGATTGGATCAGTATTTCTTCGCGAGATATTTGTCAGGGGATTTGTATTGAGTTAGGTGCTTGAGACGCGAATGAGACTTCGAGGTATAGTGCTTCATTGGATGAGGGTAATACAAGATCGAGAGCGTGATCTTGAATTCAGTAGACTTTTTGGTGATGCAGAGTAGCTACTACGCTTTTCTCTTGCATATGTGCTCCGATTAGTTGAAGTTGAACCTTGAGTGTCTTTAAGAGATTTGGGTCTTGTAACGAAACATTAAAGTTTGGAAATAGTGTTATGAATATCGTTCATGAATTTAATATCGTTTGAACTTATCCGATGCAGGCTTGTTGATATGATTTTAATCGAGAGTCGATGAAAGCTATTTGGACTATGACTGATAGTCATTTTCTTACATGTAAGGTCAAACCACTTCTTACTACACCAAAGTGAAGGTGAGTATAGTTTTGTTGCTGCTACAATCTGGGTATGTTCTCTGGATGTTTAGAGAGATAAATTGTTATTTTTACATGGATGGAACTTGGCAGGATGAGAACTTGTTGGACTGGACATACTCCATTACTCTCTGGTTGGAGGACAGTTTTATGAGTTCACGAACGCCTTTGACTGAAAAGGCGCTAGGATTTTTTGCAAAGTATTCGTATGGATTAACAAGAGGACGGGTAGTTCCGGGTAGTTGATAGCCTGAAACATACTCGATTTTGTATAGGGAATTAAAACTAGAGGAGGAAGAACGGATTTGCTTTTAGGAAGGGCGAAAATTGCAAACTGAGAATCGATGGATGAAGGATTTGAAGTACACATTTTGAGAGAGATGTTTTCCAGAATTCTTAAAACAATCAGTCATAAAATTGATTCTATCAACCATAACGCAAGCCTGAATGTTCTGATACCATTATGCACAGAATAAGCGGTCAATCATATCATTATGCACAGAATAAGGGGTCAATCGTATTGATAAAGTCGTGTTGATAGACACGGGGTGATTTTCAGGTAAAGGGAGCGATATATGCACTACTTTAGCCATCAATTTGCTCAACCACTATTTGAAAATAACTTCCCCACGAAAGTCGTGTTGACAGAACCGTGTTGACAGAGCTGCTTATGCTTAGTTACAACATTTTGTCATAATCGCGTCTTGCGAATGGAAGATAGAAACCTAGGTTTATCAAAGATGTGATAAGGTCTCGAAAACTTAAGAACCTAGAAAAACATTAGAGAGAAAAACTTAGAGAAAAGTTTTTGATAAAATTATTTGATGCATGCATTTGTTTTTTATGTGAATTTATGCTTTTACAATTTAGGAAAATTAGGTGTCATGTACATAAGCCTTAAAATATTAATTCCATACCCATAACAAGGTGATGGCTATGATATGTTATATAATATTATCCAAAATTTTGAAAATAGTCTTACCTGCGCGTAAAAGAATAACTGTATTTTTTATCTTTACCTTAGAAATTGAAAAGTCATAACCATCTTTTTCTGTTTTCATTCGTCGACGAACAACCATTTGAAGAATCGATTTGGAAAAGCTGATTAGTTGAAATCATTGTGAGGGGAGTTGGCCAAGAGCACAATCTTAGAGCTTCTCTTTGGTTTCGTGTTACCGATAGAAGTTTGATAAACAAAGTTACATTTACGGAGAATGAATCGTCCAAATTTATGACAAACTTTAGAAAGTGGAGCGATGTCCTACCAAACCCCAAGTAATTCTGGTTTGATTAATGAACATAGTCAGTCTTATCCTCTGTTTTGAACCCCTCTCGTTGTGTATTAACATCACTTACACTGTTTATTGTTTGCAGATCTAGGTTTATGGGTAAACCGAGGGTCGACCAATAAAGGTAATTTGCAAGCCAATTTTAAGTTTACAAGCTTATTTAGGAATTTTTCGTATTTGCCTCCTTCACCAGGGGCCTCTCCATGGTTGTTTTCGTGTTGTCTTCGTTAATTTTCTCACATGACTTTCTGGGTTCGTGTTTGTGGGAGCAAGTTATGTATGTTGTTTTACGACTATACTATCCGAGCGACTTTAATAATACATTACCCATGTTTAGTAGAAATAGCTCACATAGCAAGAATAATTGAACTATGCTATTGTGTTAAAATAGAATAGTATACAAGTAGTTGTACCTATATATATATGATCTTTGTCGAATCTACACAACATAGGAGAATTGAGTGAAGTTCGGATCGGTTGCTAAGGTTCTACTAGATGGTTGTGTTTGTATTATAGTTTCCATGTTATGGTTGTGGAAGTATGTATACGGCTATGTAGTTGAACAAGGTCATTATGCTATGATTAGACTCCATCAGTGTAAAAAACATTCACTGTTTTAGTCATACTGCAATAAAAGTTGTATTTTTATTAGTCTGCTACTCTCCTCGCTTAGGTATCAGTACCTATTGGTACTATGTTACTCTCCTCACTTAGGTATCAGTATATATTGGAGTACTATATGTCTTAGCATATCGGGTGTGTCTTAGCATAGTTTACTACATTGTATGACATATATGCATAGTATAAAAATATATATTGAATCGGACATGTCATGATATATACGACCATATTGTATGCCATATAGAATAGTTGAAATTGTAATCAAGTTGGTTTGTATGTTTAACGTATAATGATTCCATTTCGCAGGTTTGTCTTGTGTTGCAACACATGTTTTCATTGAACTCAATACCACACAGTGCATGAGTTAGTGTGCGTCCCTAACGGAAGAAGCATTTGAAACTGCAGTTAGGACATATGCAATTGAAACCTTCTCCACATTTACTCCACACCAAATCCCGTAATAACCCACTTGTTGCTTTCTCCTCTGTTTAACTTTCTTCAGTTTAGACTTGGAATTTATAGTATTTTCTTAACTTTTCCCTAAGCGCGCACTTTGGACTTATTTGTCCTGTGAATTTCTTGTATTATTTCGGGTTGTATCTTATTTTCAATTTAGCGCAACGTACATATTTATCCTTCACCATTACCAAAGCTTGATGGTTTTATATGTCAGTACGACATAATGTAAATGCAGAGACTATTACATAACTAACGTAATATAGTATCGGTCAGCTTGTTTGGACAAATACACCCAAATCTGATGTTGCCATACTAATATTGAATATAGTCTAGTCGCATGCCAGCCTTTTCCCATACAAGGACATGCATACATATATGTTCCCTTCGTCAGTGATGCCACGTTTCCATATAACTCATGCCTCTTATTTTTGACATTTTTCTCACAGCCTCTACGAAAAGATATCTTTGGTTGGTTAACTATATGACCATATTATATGCCATATAATATAGTTTTCTGACCTCGGGTTGTTATAAAATGGAAAAAATTCACAAGTTTTGTTTCCTATTTTGTTAGCATGTACGTTAATATAATTAGTTGTTTACACTGCTCATATACATTTGATTTACCGTCAATACCCTTATTTACATCTGATATATGTGGGGTTCCATATTGGATCCGATATATTGGATCCGGTTAACTTTCTCTCAACACATACTCAATTTTCTACTACTCAAACTTAGCCACCATATGTTTGTTTATTGTGCGGTCATTCTCCATTGCATAAACCATACTCATGTTATTATATTTTTGTTCCTTGTGTGCTCATACTATATTACATGTAGTATATATTTGTATAGCATAAACTAACATGGGTCACATAACACATTAGAATTGGTAAATGTTGATGGTTTAAATTTATTTAGTTAGTGATTAGTATATAGAAGTGACAGACTATTCTATGTATAGTTCTGATACAACGCAATTAAGCATATGGGTTTTCCTTCCGTCTGCTTGTCCACGCACACACGCTTGGAGATCTTTTCGGCAAATTTGGACCAAACATGTCTCTTATGTGGGTCTATACGGTAGCATGGATATATTCTTCATTTTGTTAGCCCTTATGAATATTCGGTAAATTCAACCTACAATTTATCTCTTCTGCATTATTTTGTTCATCCCTTATACTCTTTTATTTTGAGAAATTCATCCCTTATACTTCAGGTGATGCCCGGAAGGGAAAGCTTAAAAATACGTTTGTTCAACCATCATGACTTTCTTGTGGGCAAATAGACGCTTTCTCATATATGTCAGTGTGCCTTCTTACGAACCTATGAATATATTATGTTTTATTAATCTGTCTAAATGGCTTTTTTCTTGACAGATCTTTCTTTCATGTTAAATACTGCTTATAAGTCATGTACATTTCGTTTACTGAAGAAATTACTTGTCCAAATGTTTATATCACGGAGTATGTGTGATATGGACAAATATCACGGAGTATGTTTCACAAGAACCCTCAAATGTACATGATATGGACATACATCACCAAATTGGTCATACTAAAGCAGGTTAGTAATCAACTTCTACCCCATGTTTAGGAATTTCATATATACTAAAAACCAAACTAGAACCGAACAAAAAAAAATGAATCTAGATTCAGAAATATCTGATCAGTTCCTATCTCTGAAACTGAAAAATTAAAACCAAACGGACACTTAACTTAAAACTGAATAGGTAATTGAATATCTAAAATACAATTCATATACGTAAATTATTAATTAAATTTACTAAATATTTCTACTTATAAATCAAACAGCTCAAATGACTGAATTATTCAAATTACCTAAATATTCTCTTTTCTAATATCGAAACTCTATGCACTTGAATTTAAGCTTTATTTTTGTTTATATATTTACAAGTTTGAACTCACATAGGAATTTTACTTGAGTTATAGAAATAGTATTGAGATATTTTTATTGATCTCAAATAGTTTAGTTGTGTGGCAGGATCTCGGACTTGATTGTAAGAGATAAACTGAAATCAAAAAACAAGTGACCACATGGACTCATCTCATCAATTGAGTAAAGGGTTGTTCATTTCACCATCCAGATGAGTCATCTAGATGGACATAAGAGTTTTATTCGTTTATATATTAAACTAGATGTTCTGCCAGCACATGCGGGCACAAACATTTTTTAATTACTTATAAATACATATATTATTAATTATAATATTATAATTATAAATTATTATTTATATTTTCATTTAAAAACTCTTATGTATTATAAATTTTTTGAATTTTTTCTACACTATATTCATTATTAATAAGTAAATCTTAAAAATGAGTCAATATTTTCTTCTCAATTATATAATATTAAAAAATTTACTTAAAAAATATATAGTTATATGTTTTTATTTTTTATTAAAGTATTCTTTTGGATAACAACCCAATATATATAAGAATCATCTTTTTGGTTAAAAATAATTTTCTTAGATATTAGATAATTTCTATTATTATTAATTTAATCACTTATCAAATAAAAATATTAAATTAATTTTTTATTTTTTGGTTAATATATATTTATTTATTAATAGTATAAATTATATTAACCGCTCTAACGTGAGAGTTGACTAATATATAATTATGTGTTTTTGGGTTTTGTTATTAAAAAAAATGGATAACAACCCAGTATATATATATATATATATAAATCATCCTTTTATTTTAAAATAATTTTTTAAAGTTTGTATAATTCTTATTATTATTAATTTGATAACTTATCTAATACAAATATTAAATCGTTTTTTAGTTTTTGATTAGTATATATTTTATTCATTAAGAGTATAAACAATATTAACCGCTCTAACTTTTAATGTGAGAGTTCGAATGCGCAAAATCACTTTGTAAATAATAGTATAGGTTACTAATCACATTAACGGCTCATCTCGATGAATTTTTATAAATTTAGGTTTAACTTTTAAAATTAAACAGTTGAACAAAATTTAATCAGTCAGATAGATAGAGATGTTCTGTCAAAATAATATAATATCTATTGTACCTTAATATAACTTATTAATTACAAACTCAAAACCTAATATCATTTTGCCTCTCACAAAAAAATATCAAAACCCTAAAAATAAATTTTCTGACGAAACCGTAAAAATGTATTTTTCGTCAAAATTACAGAAACACATTTTTCCGCCAAGACCACAAAAACGTATTTCCGCCAATATCGCAAAAACATAAAAACACATTTTCCCAAAAAATTACAAAACACATTTTCTAGCCAAATCAGCAAAAACTCATTTTCTCGTATAAATCAAAAAAAAAAAGCAAAAACACATTTTTCCTCCAAAATGACAAAACACATTTTTGCGCTAAAACCACCAAAAACATATTTTTCTGCAAAAACCGTAAAAAGAAAAACATGTTCCCATAAAAACTGTAAAAATGCATTTTTCTGCCAAAATTGCAAAAACGTACTTTTCTACCAAGATTGCAAAAACGCATTTTTCCGCAAGACCGCAAAAACACATTTTCCTGTTAAAAATGCATTTTTTCCACCAAAACTACAAAACACATTTTCCAGCCAAAACCACAAAAAAAAAAATCACCAAAACCACAAAAACACATTTTCTTACCAAAATTTTAAAATCGTAAAAACGCATTTTCTGTCAAAATCGCATAAATGCATTTCATGTCAAAACCGCAAAAGACATATTTTCTCGCAGAAATCGCAAAACCAATTTTTCTGTCAAAACCACAAAACACATTTTTCCGGCAAAATCGTTAAAATGCATTTATCTATTAAGATTTTAAAAACGCATTTTTTACCAATAACATAAAAATATATTTTCACGCTAAAACTAAAAAATATATTTTTCCGCCAAAACCACCAAATTCATTATCCCAACAAAACTACAAAATTATTTTTCTTGATAAAATTAATTTTTTCGCCAAATCTGTAAATATGTATTTTCGCTAAACCAAAAAAATATAATTTTCTATCAACATTATATTTTTAAATAATTATATTTTAGACAATTAATAAAAATTAATATAATGAAACAAATATAAAAAAAAACATATATTAATAAATTATTTATTAATTTTTTCTGGATGAAAATTGAGACAAAAACGAATATAAATTTATTTAGAAGAAACAAATAGTTCCATAAAATTTAGATAAATCAGTTAAATGGAAATATGAAAATGATAGATGGTGAAACGAATAGACATAACATGGAAACTTCATAATGGTAGTCTGTCTTGTAACGAAAACTTAGGGTCTTAAACGCAGAAATATTATTAGGTTAAACATCATGAGTTGAATAGAAAGCATCCAAAACCATGAGAAACCCACAGACAGCGAAAATACAAAACGAGAGAGGACTACTAAGACACTCATCTACGACTCAAACGCCAAAAAAAAAAAGAAAAAAAAAAACAATATTTAAAAGCTTAAAGAGAATAAGAGGCGCAAGGTGTCACGCCACAAGTATACATACTTGGTGTTTCATCCGAGGCCTTGAACCCTTACATCTCCGACTCTTCCCGGCATAATTATTAGACAGTTTACTACTCTCTCGCCCGCTTAGAACCAGCTTTTCTGATCCGTCGGCTTCCACAGGAAGGAAGCAAGTCTTTGGTTGGGGCAGAGGAAGGAATTGGCAAATGATGTCTCCCAGATACCAAAGCAGGGAACCCAACAGCAGGGATTCCAACAAGAGCACAGCAGACTCCTGCCTTGTCATCATGGAAGCATTTCCAGTACCCTTTTGCAAACACAGACGAAGAGAATGGTTTTCCGCAACAAAGCAATCAAGCATCCGTCCCAGTCTCATGCATTCTCTTTCGAGATACTTACTTTTCTTCTCAAGATCGGTCACATACTCCTTCTTCCTCTCTCTCGATCTCACAGCAGCATCTCTGTTTCTTACCCTCCTGAACAATCATCATGCCACTCATTTTCAATAACTCTTCAAAACTATCTCAATATATTACAAGTAAAGAGTAAACAAAGAGATATAATAACTGGAGGCAATCAAAAGACAAACTTCAAATCCATATGAACAATCAATCACATTACTCCTGATATAGGATAAACATGTAGAACAATCTAAAACATTTCAAAGGATAACAAACCTTTTAGCAATCTAAAGGCAAAACAAAATTAATACAAACCATAGATCTCACCATCTTGTTTCGGAATTAACTTGAAAATATAATTAAACACTAATACTCATATACGAATAAAAGTTGTAGAATCATCAGATATACCTTCTTCGTTTCTTGGCCATAGCATCATCGTCTCCTGAAATCTCGCTTTCCACCTTAGCTTCATCCTCCTGATTCTCACTTCCAGAATCATTCCACTTCTTCTCAACCGCTTTCTCCTTCCCGGCATCATCGGAGCCTTCTGGTCCCTTTCCGTTGACAAATCCTTCGGTTGGTACCTCATCAACTTTACCAGTCACGGAATCGCTAGTGGGATCATCAACGAATATATCCGCTAAAAACTCCGAAACCGATTGCTGATCCAACTCCTGAAAATTCTGATTGTTCTCATCGTTCATCAGTTGGCTCTCAATGTCTCCGATCCACGAGTTTGCAGAATCCGGTGAGGACCGAATAAAATCACCCGCAATAGGAGTTTCTGTGAAAAGTGAAAGATCGAAATCGACGAATAGATCATCATCTCCTAGAAAATCAAGGCAACCTAATTCCTCCGCCATGGTATAGTCACAAGTACAAAAAAAAAGGAAAAAAAAAAGAAAAAAAACAAATTGTAGAAGAAAGACAAGTTTCTCCTAATTAATATATAGGGGAATGGGGTCTTGAGTCGTAAAAGTCCATTCCTTTGTGGGCAAGGAAACGTCTAGTCAGTAGGACACGTGTACTGGTGGAACGCGTTGTTCTGAGTTTAAACCAATACCGTGAGGGGTTGTACTGTGTTACAATGTTCCTGCGAGCACACAATTAAACTCTTGTATGCCGTCACCCAACCAATGAGAAGGCTTTCAGAGAGGGAACAAATCTAATTACACTCAAACATGTGTACGGTCTGATTTTATTTCTGACGGAGTGTGTAACAAACATCAAAAGTAACTTTTTATTAACAGTTAAAGTATTGGCTTGAAATTTTCAATTTATTGTTGCCAAAAGAAAATCTCTGGCTAATTACAGATCAAAAAATTGTTTTAGAGATTATTTTATAGGCAATTCTCTTAAATAGCCAATTTTAAAGTTTTTATCACAAAATAGCACTCAAAAAAAAAAATGACTAAAATAATTTAATTTGTTTTTAAAATTTTAATTTTAACTTTTTAAATTTTTTTTTTTTTAAATTTGAAACCCTAACCCACAAACTCAACCTTTTAACTTTAAACCCTAAGTCTAGATTACTTAACCCTATAAATATAAGTGTTAATTTACTTTTTTAATAAAACATTTTGGTTATTTTTTTTCTTATAAGCTATTTTTGTGATAAAATTTTTTTTAGAGATATTCTAAGATATTTTTTTTTAATGTTATAGCTTTGATCATATTATAAAGATTCTTTTTTGTTTGTAAAGTAAGTAAACAAAGAATCCAAAACCGTATATATATGAAAAGAACAAATTAGCATATTTCAAAAATAATATTTTACAATATACAAAGATCTTAGATTTTTTGTAGTTATTTTATTTAATAGTTTATAGAACTACATTTTAAATGAAATTTAATATTAAATACAATTATTGATAAAGTTATTGAGAAGAAAAATCAATTATTAAATTTATATAATATTATTTGAGAATTTTTTATATGTCGTTTTATGTTTATTTTAGAATAGTTAATTTTTAAATAAAATCTTTAAAATTTATTGATCATTAAAAATAAATGTTTATTTACAAATCCTAATCTCAAAAAGAACGAATACAATTTTCTAACTAATGTTCCCATGTGTTGCGAACCATCTTTGAAGAAGTTTCAACAACTTAGGTTTCTCATAGTATCTATTAGATATGATTCGATTCCAAATTATCTTTGTTTATATAATCCGAGTTATTTGATAGCTTAATGTTTTTTTGTACTAAAAAGTGATTTTGGCCTACTACACTTTTTATCACTAGACCAACAGCTCTATGATTTTGATGGCTTGATTTTGCAAAGTTGTTTTGCTTTCCCTTCAAATATGATAGATGGTAACCTGAAACGCTAAACGTATTGGGATAGCGGATAACCTGTCATACAATCAAGAAGCTAGCTGATCCAATGTGATTATCCAATCCTAATCTGGCTGCATATTCATTAAACTCTCCAGTACTCAATCCAAAGAGTGAAAATGTAAGGACAAACAAATAAAAAATAGCTTCTTGTTTCATCAGTTTCCCACAAAATAAACACATTTGTCTTTGATTCCACTCACGTAGAATAGAATTGAATAGTCAATTACAATGATACTTATGATGACTTAAACTATTATGCACAATGATTTCATTAAGATTTTTATTTTTATTTTTTAATATTTTAAACTAAATATTAATTTTAGCTTTCGTTGTAGTGTAATGTTTTTCTGAACCACATATAAAATAGAAATATCCATAAAAATAAAATATCAATTTTTAATATATATATATATATATATATATATATACATATATCTATAAAATATATTAATACTTTTATTTAAAATGTCAAATTTATGTGATGTTTTAATAAATTAAATGTATTATTATGATTCATTATTTTAATTCCTTTTATTTAATAATATTTTAAATTAAATTTTAATTTTTATAATAACTTATAAACTACTAATCAACAAATATCGATACAACTACATATAAACATTTGGAAAATAATTTTGAAGACTATCAAGTATTCAGAAAGAACAAATCGATCAAGCAAATGGTCAATTTCCCCAAACAAAACAGAAGAAGAGAGGAAAAAAGTATGTAGTTGAAAGAGTTTTTTGGCTAATTGATTTACCACTTGGTATGAACCAGCCGACGAATCACAGTTTGGACCAGACTTAAATCTATGGAGCTACTAGCAATCACAGACAAAGATGATGGATCAATTGGTGACACAAAAATTGCGGATGCTTGAGATATTATACACCAATTAAACTTGACTGAGTTTTGATTATAGGATATGACATCAATATTTGATGTTCAAAAAAAAAGAGAAAATTTTTAGTTAATAAAAAGATTTACAAGTTGTGAAAATAATTGACAAATAACATTCATAAGGAAGGTTCTATTGAAACTAGAAAAGAAATAGACAGAGTTTTGACTGAATTTAAAAAGAAATTAATAAGATAGTTGAAAAGTCTGATTTGGTCGAAGACAGATCTTTAATCTCTCGGTTGATCAAATTTCAGTTTTTTTGATTAATCAAGCTTCCTTATCCGGGTGGTCTTTTGGTCTATCAGAATTCCAGTTGGACTTGTGGTTGGTCGACCCAAATTCTTCAATTTTTTTATAGTCAAAATACAAGTCCATATGACTTTATTTTGATCTTGGTCCTCACCGTCCATCTTCGAATAAGTCTTTGTAGCTATTCTTGCATCTTTTTGGTCTTGATTATGGTTATGGTTAGGCTTGAGCATTTTACCTGGATCCGAAGACCCGATCCGACACCAATTTAAAAAATCCGATCCGAATAAAACTTGAACCGATCATTTTATCCTATTGGGGTTTTTTTTGGGAAGGATTTGTGGATCTTGGACCCGACCGGACCCAGACCAAAATTCGATGGGTACCCGAAATACCTGAAATTTTTAGTATATATACAATATATATGGGTGTTTTAATATACTTTTGGTATTATGAATATTTTTTTTATTTCATATTTGTATTTTCGGGTATTTTTCATGTCTTCTATTTATATTTTGGATAAAATTTTAGATTTTTTTGGATATTTAAATATTTTCATATATTTTTTTTATGTTTTTGGGTGTTTTTCGGGCTTGACCCAAACCGAACCCGACCCGAAACCGATCCAAACCGAACCAAAAATTTGTAATTACCCTATTGGGTCCAATTATTTAAGACCCGACCCAGATCCGACAAGACTCAAACCGACCCCGAACCGAGAATTTCAAATTACTCTATTGGGTCCTAAACTCTAAGATCCAAAAAATCCGAACCCGAAAAGATCCGACCGACCGAACCCGACCCGGAACCGATCCAAACCGAACCAAAAATTTGTAATTATCCTATTGGGTCCAATTATTTAAGACCCGACCCGGATCCGACAAGACCCAAAACGACCCCGAACCGAGAATTTCAAATTATTCTATTGGGTCCTAAACTCTAAAATCCAAAAAATCCAAACCTGAAAATATCCGACCCGAACCCGGCCCGAAGACCCTAATGTCCATGCCTAGTTATTGTTATGGTCATTGGTCCAACCGTTCGGTTCTTCACTTTTTCTAGCTTAATCTCTTTGGCTAAGTTATATTAATTTTCAAAATAATTAAAAATTTTAGAATACTGAATAAATTTACTCTTTTTGCTAAAAACTAATTTATTAATTTACAACAGAAGTATAAGAATATATATTTATTTACTTATTTATTTTTAAGCACTTATAAATATATATGCTTGTACAAAAATATAAAACCATAATATAGCTTGACATGCGCACCAGCACCTATATTTTTTTTAAATAAATATTTTTTTGTCTAAGTGATAGTATATAATTTTAAAATTTATCCATATCAAATAATTATTTAATATGACATTTACAAATATAATAATTTTATATACTCTATATTGAATAATTTTTTTTTCTTGTAAAACATCAATTATATCATTCAAGTTTTTAGAATATGACTCATGCATCCGCGCATATGTATTTTTTGTGGATTATTTTTTTGATAATATATAGTATTAAAATTTGGCTCTATATATTTTATACTCTTTAACATTTATTATATTAAATTTATATTGGGCTGTTATTTATATTAAATATATGTAAAATAATATATTTATAATTTATATTTGATTTATATATTATATAAATGATTCTTTTATGAGTCTTTTATGTTTTAGTATTACTAATAAATAATGAAAATATAACTAGATAGAGTTTTAAAAATATTGTATTCTAAATTTAGAAAATGAATACCTAAATCAATTTATGTGGTGGGTTTATGATTGTTTTGTCTTAATTATTAATTAGTTATTAATAATATATATATATATATATATATATATATATATCGATTTTTGTAATGGTTTTAAGGTTGTTTACCTAGATATAACATTAATTGTTTTTCATGTTTACTAATTAGTTATTTTAAGTTTATGTTTTATCATTAATTAGTTTGAAATCAATTTAGGTATATTTTTATGGTTGTTTATTTTGGTAAAAATATAATAAATGCTAAAAGTTAGAATAAAATAGTATTTGATAGAACATGCCCCACGATTTACACACTTATATTGGTGGGTTACATAATCTTGGACAAGAATGGCTAAGTTGTGGATGTGTAGGATACACCAAGGGTTGCGGAAGGCCCTTTGCGCGTGTGGTCTCATCAGCCATGAGCGTCAGCTCACAATAGGCTAAGAGGAATTTCATCAGAGATCCCTCTCTTGGCAATTGATTACAATGTTCATGAAGAACCAGATTGTCAACAAATAAAAAGAAATATTTATTTGATTTAAAAATTGAATGGGTATTCCAAATGCATACAAAGCTTATTTATAGTAAAATTGGTCGAAATCTACTTATTGAAATTGTAAAAAGAACAAGTTTGAATTGACCAAAGTTTGCTAGATCCTAAATTTTGAAAAATCCAAAACATTTAATAGCCTTATTGACTCATTGACTAGTAGCCACAACCTTGACTCTAGACAATGAAAAATATACTCCTAAAATGGGTCAATACATATATATTTGAAGCCTGGTTGAAACTGATTGAGAAGTGGTTCAAATGCCATGTCGATATGCTCATTTTGGTTAGCCCATGGTTGATTTGTGTTGTTGATGATCTTGTCTTATTTTTTTTATTTATATACTTTAATACTTTCTTCTGACCCAAACATAAAACAAAGATCTCATTTAAAAGTCCAACACTGCCACATACAAACCGTATGCTTCTCACGATCTAATACTTCATGGATCATACCGATTAGGCTCATAAACAAATCATTAAGTTAAGCTATGATCAGTTGTCTTGCAGGTTAGTGTCTTGTCTCATTGCCTTTGTTATAGAGAAGCTAGAAAGAGTTACATTAGTTTCTCAGTAAAATTAAAGTATAATTAATTAGCTATTTTAGTTTAAAATTAATTTTAAAAATTATTTATTAAATTAGTAAAAAATAAAAAATATTTGACTTTTTAATTACTTCAATAGAATAAATTTGTAAATAAGTAGTAATTCTTTGGGTGTATCTTATTTGTACTCATATTGAATAAAATAGATTTTAACATTAATTAGTTTAAAAATCAATTAGATATGATTTATGGTTGTTTAATTTGGTAAAAGATAATAAATCTCAAAAATATGATATGTAATTTCTTAGTGATATTAAAATAGAATTTAATAGTTGTTTCAGTTTAAAACTGATTTAGAAAATTATTTATTAAATTAGGAAGAGACAAAACATATTCTTAATTAGTTCAGTTGTATAAACTTGTAAATAAATGATAATTTTAGGGCTATTTCTTATTTATATTCATATTTTAATATCATAGATAGATGATTGACAATAGAAAGATAAAGGAAACCGTTACCTCTTTAGCTTGCTTGGCAAGTTGGCATGGCCCTACTATGGCCCAAATATATAGGGATTTGAGATCAATAAGAAAATAGAGGGCAAGCTTGTGAAAGTAATGAAATAATTAGGAAAGAAATGTAAATATGGTAAGTGATATACAGAAGAACCGCCACAGAGAGAGTGAGAGAGAGAATAGTAGTAAAAATCCACCATTTCGTTTCGGTGTCTAATAAATGTCTTAATCGTGTTTCTCCCCTTCCCCCACCCGAGTGTGGCTGATTCTCTGTGAGCATTTTCTATTTTTTCTCGGTCATCTGTTTCTCCGATTTCTCTTCTCTCTGTGTTTTTTTTGACGCTGATTTTATATTTTGCTTTCGGTCACACCGTGATTCAATTTACGGTCTTGGGCTTATCAGGAGAACGAACCAACAATGGTTCTTCTTCAATCGATTCTAGTGGGTTCTGTGGAATTTGATATATATGGGTCTTTGGGGTTTCAGGTGAATCCATGGCGAACGATGACACAAGGGTTCCGCCATGGCTATCGCCGATGCTTCGAGCTAACTACTTCGCGACTTGCCCCTTTCACGGAGAATCCACTAAGAGCGAATGCAACCTGTTTTGCTTGGACTGTTCTGGAGACGCCTTTTGCTCTTACTGTTCCATTCATCACAAAGACCATCGTATCCTCCAGGTTTCTTTTCTTTTTCTTTCTCTCTCTCAGGAATTTCGTAGACAATAATGGTGTTTCTTGTGTGTTGCAGATTAGACGATCTTCGTACCATAATGTTGTGAAAGTGAATGAGATTCAGAAGCACATTGATATATCCTCTGTTCAGGCTTACGTAATCAACAGTGCTAAAATCGTCTTCTTAAATGAGAGGCCTCGGGTTCGAACTGTGAAAGCCATTAAAACTTGCCATATCTGTTTCCGTAGCCTCCTTGATTGTTTCGGCTTCTGTTCTCTCGCTTGCAAGGTATATATAACTCTTCCTTCTTATATTTTGTTTCGGTTTCTTCTTGATAAACGTTTAATTTCCTTTTAATGAATCGTTTCGTGTTCAGATACTTTTTCTTACTTTTTAATTGTTGTTAAAAGCTTGGAGGTATTAAGCATGGAGACTACCCAAAACTGACCTTCTCTCTCACAGAGAATAGTAACATAGAGATGTTCTTTCTCGGTGGACCAGCAAAGATCCGCAAAACAGGAATTATCGGAGTGGGCGATCACAGCAAAATGGCAGG